>BQNB010132542.1:0-15189 GCA_026074375.1 Tanacetum coccineum
ACCTTTCCCAAACAACAGATATGACAGTATATTTAATAAAGGAGGATATGACCAGCCCTCATCAGGAGAAAAGAGACCCAGCCTAACTAAAATAATCAATAAATCATGGAGAAAGCATCTAAGAGACAAGCCGAGCAAGATGAATGGTTAAAGAAATTTTACCAAAGTACAGAAGCCAACCGAGAAACTCATGACAAAATTATCCAAGGTCTTGAGGCAAAGGTAAAAACATTAGCTAATGAAGTTGAAGAGCGAGCTAACAACAAAAAGTTTGAAGAATGCAAGACAATCTATTCTGAAAATGGATTGCCATTATACACCCCCTTCTATTATTCCCCTGAGGAAATCGAATACTTTTCTGCTAACTCAGGATTTTCTAATAACGAGGAACAAGAAACCGACGATTCAGGAATGGCAGAAGCTGTAGCAGCACTTGAGGCCACACTAAAGAAGAAAAGAGAAGAACCTAAAAAAGTAAAGCAGAATGTGAACTACTATGTTGATCCTTATGAACCCTTGATACCATTCCCTAAACGATTAGAGCATCACGCAGAGGCAGCCATGGTGCACCAAACTATGGAGAGCTTAAAGAAAATCAAAATAAATCGTCCTTTGTTAAAAGAAATTAGGCAAACCGATAATTACGCAAAGCAAATGAAGTACTTGGTAGAAAACAAACATAGGACTGAAAAAGATAATGAAATAAGAATGAATCTCAGGTGCTTCGTTCTTCTTCAAGATCATCTGCCCCTTAAGGAACAAGATCCCAGAAGTTTCATTCTCCCTTGTTCCATTGGGAAGTTAGATTTCAAAAATGCCTTAGCAGATTTAGGAGCTAGCATCAGCATCATGCCCTTTTCTATGTATAAACATTTAGGCATAGGAAAACTCGAACCAATTAATATGTTAATCGAGATGGCTGATAACACCAAATGCACGCCTAAGGTAATAGTAGAAAATCTTCTGATAAAAATTGACAAATTCATCTTCCTTGTTGATTTTGTTATCCTTGATATAGTTGAGGACATTAGGATGCCCATCATTCTTGGAAGACCCTTGATAGCCACCGCACACGCCCAAGTTGATATATTCAGAAAAACCGTTTCTCTAGAAGTTGGAAGTGAAAAAGTGATATTCAAAATGAGAAGTAGTTTTACTGCAACAAATTTTGAATCCGTTCGTTCGATAAAAAGTGAAACATTCGTAGAGGATGGCAACCTTAAGGAAATTGATTACGATTTATTCCTATACGATTCTAAATCCTGTGAGTTTAACCGGTTACTTTGTATCGATCAAGATATTTTCTCTTATGAAATAGACGTACAGAAATCATACGAAGAAATAGTATACAAGATAACTAATGTGGAAAATGAAAAATACTCGGCACCTCAAGAAAAAAGGGAACATTGGTTTAGGGCAATTTTGCAAGAAAAAGAGAATGAGCATCAATATTGGGCATCTTGTAATCCAAGTAGCAACATATGTGATGGAGGAGATTTACCAATTAATATAGAAAAACATTATTGGGAAAGCAATAATGATAGTAAACGAGAAGAGTTAGCATGGTAAAATCTAAGTTTAAACGATTGGATGAGAATAAGATACGGGAAAGTATGCAAGATGACCGGGGAATGAATTCTCAAGGATCACTAGAAAGAAAGATTGGAAGATAAAGATGATGATTCAGATGAAAACTTGGAAGACCCGGATGAATGCGGAGAAGATAAAGTAAATGCAATATTAGGGGTTATTCATGACAAATTAAACGATGATTAGTTTAATAATACTAGTGAAGATAAAGAAGATTTGGAAGGGCTACTAGATTATTTAAAACCAGAATCATATGACAGAGTCGTCGATTTGGACAACGAAGCTTATATCAAGAGAAGGTGTAAATTGTTAGGAATGACCTATAAGGAACCAACCCCGATTCGGATCGAGAAAGCTAAAGTCACTCGATACACCGTTTTTCTAGGAGAGACTTACACAAAGGTTAAGGTATTAGGAGTTGAGGAAATACCAAGAATACGGATAATGTTGCTACAATGAGGGCCAGATTAATGAAAAAAATGGCCCAAGAAGGAAATAACTAAGCAAAGACATAGAGCGTCTTGAGTCTAACTTAAAGACTCGATAATAAACAAAAGTGCTTGTTGGGAGACAACCCGTCTTTTATTTTCTGCATATTAGTTGGTTTTCTTTGGTTTCTAACTTTATTTTGCAGGTTTTCTCTATAAGAAAGGGGAATTCGAAGCCCCCTTGGTTCGTATTCATGTGGTAGTAAGGGTCCTGTCTAGTTCTGCTGTAACATTCTTAGTTCAAATATAAATTTTCTAAATCCACATGTTTACGGCGTAACCAATACCATGGTTATGCTGCAAACCTTTTTTGAAAACTAAAAAATAAGTTGAAACCTTTTCAAAAACCATGTATAAGTAAATGAACTTTATGGGTGCGTTCCCTGTAAACCCTCACGAGACTTCACTCGTCCACTTGGGACACCAAGTGGTTTAAAAGGCTTGTTGCATATGAGTTAGATTGTAGTGTATATTATCCATGAACGTTTAATGCTCTTTGTTGCCTAGTGATTTCAGGGGAAACGAGATTGTTCTATAGACACGTTGCAAGAAGTCAACTCTTACAATTATCACTCAGAGAAGAGAGCAACACTCAGGGGGAGTCTTTTTCTATAATTATACTCTTATTTCATTATTTCATTTCCTTAATTGTACAATAGGGACATTGTACAAACCAAGTGGGGGGATGGGAGTAGACTAGTACAAAGTTAAGACTGCTTAGTCAAAGTTACTACTTCTAGTGATAAGTTACTACTGCTAGTGAAAGTTACTACTGCTAGTACAAAGACTGCTTGAAGTTAATGCTGTTGAAGAGTTACTACTGCTTAAGAAAATATACTGAAGTAGATTTTTTTAGTACTGCGGTAGTATTAATATATATTGTTTGTAAGTACTGCCTTACTGATATGTAATTAGTTATTTTAATAAAAAGAATTATATATACTATAGGGAAAGTATTGTAAGCCGAGTAGGACTCTTTGGTGTATAAAAGGAGGTCCTAAGGCATAGAGTTATATGTATCAAAATCATCTTTTATCAATCTTAGTCATATAACTCTTAGCTTCAAGGTCTTTGTAACCTTAATACTTTGAGAGTAAATGTATTATTACATTAATAATATTGAAACTATTTTTTTTAAATTACTGTTTCATCATTGATAATTCTTCTATATTAAAGATTAGATTCGCATAATCTTTAATACTTCAAAAACAAAGCTTTTATTTAGTTGTGTAGATATATCTAATATAACTAATCCCTTAAACAAGCTTAAGGAAATCCCGATCTATTGAAGTGTTGGATCAACAAGTGGGAATCAGGCTTGTTTGAAAAGCTTTGAATAAGAAGAACCGGTTTTTATACACAAGATCTTTTGCTAAAAGATACGGATCAAGATTCTGCACACATAGTGGCTGCATCCAAAGTTCCCATGCTCAAACCTGGTGAATATGAGATCTGGAGGATAAGGATTGAACAATATATCCAGATGATAGACTATGCACTGTGGGAAGTCATAGAGAATGGTGCAACCTTACCAAAAACAACAATTGTGGAAGGTGTTGTGACAGAGATGCCTATTACAACTGCTGAAGAAAAGGATCAGAGAAGATTAGAGGTGAAAGCTAGAAGCACTTTAATGATGGGCATTCCCAATGAACATCAGTTAAAGTTTAACTCTATAAAGGATGCTAAGAAGTTGCTGGAAGCTGTTAAAAAGAGATTTGATGGGAATGAAGCTACAAAAAAGACTCAATGGAATCTCTTAAACCAGCAATATGAAAACTTTACTGCTCCAAGCTCAGAGATGCTTGATCAAACTTTTGATAGGCTTCAAAAGCTTGTGAGTCATTTGGAGCTTTTGGGTGAAAATATTTCACAAGAAGATGTTAATCAAAAGTTATTAAGAAGTTTGTCTCCTGAGTGGAACACACATGCTGTTGTGTAGAGGAATAAAGCAAATTTGGATACAATGAGCATGGATGATCTCTACAACAACCTCAAGGTGTATGAACCAGAAGTTAAAGGGATGTTTAGCTCAAGTTCAAGTACACACAACATGGCTTTTGTGTCCTCTTCAAATAACAACACTAGCAGCACTAATGGAGCAGTTAATACTGCTCATGGAGTTTCTACTGCTAGCACTCAAGTTAATGCTGCTAACTCTACAAATATTGATAACTTAAGTGATGTTGTTATTTGTTCATTCTTTGCTAGTCAACCAAATAGTCCTTAACTTGTACATGGGACTTCTAACAAATCCATCCAGATGACATGGAAGAGATGGATTTGAGATGGCAAATGGCCATGTTGACTATGAGGGCAAGAAGGTTTTTAAAGAAATACCAGAAGTAAGTGCTTACTGTTAATGGGCGAATGTGACTAATAGTTTGATAAGTCCAAAGTAGAGTGCTACAACTGCCACAAGAGGGGACATTTTTCTAGGGAGTGTAGAGCTCTAAGAAATCAAGACAACAAGAAAAAGGAAAGCTCAAGAAGGAGTGTGCCTGTGGAAACATCTACTTCTATAGCTTTGGTGTCATGTCATGGTCTTGGTGGATATGACTGGAGTGATTAGGCAGAGGAAAGGCCTAATTATGCACTCATGGCTTTCTCATCTGACTCAGAGGTATCCAATGATTCTATTTGTTCAGAATCTTGTTTGGAAACTGTTGAAATTCTTAAATCTCAAAATGATCAACTATTAAAAGATTTAAAGAAATCTGAGTTAATGGTTCTATGTTATAAAGAACAGGTTTAAAAAGTCTGTGGAATAAAACTTAAAGTTTATAAAGCAAATGAGTCTATTTATTCACAAGATATTAAGGCTTAAAAATTTTAAATTCACATAGGAGAAATAACTATTAGAGAGCTTAGGAAGAATCTTGAAAACAGTGCCATAAAGGAAAAAGATGGCATTCCAAACTTATGAAGATAAATTTGAACAATGCATCTAAAAGTTTAAACAAGCTCATAAGATCAGATAGTTGACAATTGCAAGAAGGTTTAGGCCAATGGAAATTATAATGTAGTTCGCAACTCTGCCTTACACAGGAAATTTTGTGCTCCAACACATGAATGTCTTTTTACGGGTTTAGATGAGTTTTGGTATTGAGCATGTTAGTCAAGAACAAATAAAGCTATGTCTAGTAAAGAAGACCTAAGTGTAGGGTTAGGAAAATGACGGATTGCCCCCGAATTATTGAAGAATGGGTGTCAGATGATGAGGAAGAGGATGTGTCTCAGCATAAAATTGAAAAGAAAACAATTAGGCCTAGTATTGTTAAGAAAGGATTTGTCAAATCTAAACAACAAGAAAAAACTGTTAGGAAAACTGTTAAACAAGTTGAGCAACATAGGCAAAACACTCATAATCCAAGAGGCAATCAGAGAAATTGGAACAATATGATGTCTCAAAAACTAGGAAGTAATTTTGAGATGTTTAATAAGGCTTGTTATGTGTGAGGAAGCTTTAATCCTTTGCAAGTTGATTGCAATTACCATCAAAAACAGTTTTAAAATCAAAGGATGGTAAAACCTGTTTGGAACAATTCTCAAAGAGTGAATCATCAAAACTTTGCTAAAAAGACTCACCCCTGTGCTAAAAATAACTTAGTTCCAAGAGCAATACTAATGAAGTATGGTTTAGTATCAATTAATAATGTTAGACAAGTTAATGTTGCTCACTCAAAAACAACAGTGAATGTTGCTAGACCAATGTCATATCTTTCTAAAACAACACATTTAACTGTTAAGAGGCCCATTCATAAGAACACAGCATTTAAAAACAATAATATTAATCAAAAGGTTAATACTGTTAGGGGTAAAAAATTTAATATTGTTAGGCCAAAAGTAGTAGTTAATGCTGTTAAGGGAAATAATTTTAATGTTGTTAAGGCATCGGCTTGTTGGGTGATAACGCCTAAATTATACATGTTTTCGGCGGCGTTATTTGTATTTATTTGATCATTTCTCATAAACTTTTGGTACTTAATCAAGTATATTTGCTAGTATAGGTTCATGATATGTGTCGTGGAAGAATACGGAAGATTACACCAAGAATTGAAGCTTAAACGAAGAAATAACTCAAACTCAGAGCTTCCCGACACCTGTTCACTGTTTTGGTCATAACTCGGTCATACGAACTTCATTTTAGTTGATTCAAGCGGCCACGGAAAGAGAATTCAATTATCTACAATATGGACAAATGTTCAAGAGCTTAAATTCCCCAAAAACCGATGGTTTTACAAAGAAGAACAACACACTTTATGAAGATACACTTAATATACAAATCTAGACCTTAATCTATCCACATACAACCCCAACTTGGTCCCCAAGTAATCTCTAGCCTATAAATACCTTCCCTATGATGCTTTGGACGAAATATCTCTTATCATATCATCACATATACAATTTACAAGAGAAAGATCCAAGAAACCAAAGAAGTACGTCGCACTTATCATAAGTGTGCCGCACTTTCCACCATCACCAAGTAAGCCGCACAATATTTCTTGTGCGACGCACTTTCGTTCAAACTTTCCAAAGAAATGGTTAAGTCCTAATAAATGCTGAGTGCATTAACTCCTTAAGTGTGTCGTACAAATAAGTTTGCGCTGCACTTCTGCCCGATTTCAGCCTATAAAAGGAGGCCTTGGATCCCTTATTTTATACATCCACACACACAAACCTCTAATTTGTTTAGAACACTTAGAGTGGGTGTTTTTGGTGATTTTGGCTTGACAAACCAAAGATCCAAACACCCCTTCAAACCACCATCACCACCATCGACTACCACCACTATCTACCATCAATTTCCAGATTATAATCCATCCAAAGAAGTAGCATTGAAGTGTAATTCGAATCTATAAGCGATTGTGACAGAATTGTTCATAGTTTCCGGGTTTTACTTTGAATATAATATAGTTTTCGTTGGGAAAACTTGTGAAATAGTCAACATTTGCTCTTGAAGTTGGTATAAATCTGTTTATCCTTTGAATATGATCTTACTGATGCATGATAGCATGTTATGTATGTGTTTACTATATTTGACATGTAGTAGTCATCTGTGTTTTGTTTGGACAATATGTGATCTTGGGTATGGAGCGTTTGGATATGTGTTTATTGAATTGTTAAAACATATTTTATACAAGAATATAGGCCGAAAGGGTTCTTTTTATATATGTGTTTAATCATTCCACTTAATATATTGGTTATAATAACTTATAAAGGCCGAAAGGATTTGTTGTTATTAATCGATATAATCACTAGTTATATTTAAAGGCCAAAATGATTTATAACTTGTGATAACTCTATTTTCTAAACTTATAAACACTATTCCAAACACATCATTATCTAAGTGATCATTGCCTAAACAAACATACTAATCATTTGATTGAATCAATCACCGTTAAAATTGCTTTCGTTATAATATCCGATATATGCAAGATTTGGTTAATTTGATCCGTGACAATCTTATTAACCTTAGCACCTTAATTACAAACTGTGAAAACTTCAATTCCCGTGGAACGACCTGGACTTACCTAAAGCTATACTATACACGAACGGGTATACTTCCCGAGTGTTGTGTTTTTAGTAAAAATCGGTATTTCTAGTATTATAAATTTAAAGCTTGGAAAACACACATCAAAGTTTTTGGCGCCGTTGCCGAGGAATTGTTTGTAAGATTGTTATCAGTTTGTTGCTTGTTTTAGGTGCTAATTTGTTTCACAAAATTTTCAAACTCGCCGTACCGTTTTTTGGCAAACGGAAACCAAAAATTATTTTTCTCCAGGAAGTACGCCACACATCCTATTTGTGCGTCGGTTTTCCTGAAAACCCAGGAAGTACGCCCGTACTTTACCCAAGTACGCCGCGCTTTCTGCAAATTTTCACAAACAAAATCTTATTTCAAAAACCAAAACCAAAACCCCCCAATATGCTAGTCTTACGTTCTATAATCATTTAAAATTGTGTTTTATCTGATTATATGCCTTGTGCATTTGTAATTATCTAGTTTATCATAAAAAACATAAAATTTCCAGAAAAGCCCGCACACTTATCTTAAAGTACGCCGCACTCTATCTATCTGGAAAAAAATATCTATTTATCCTTATTTTCTATATATATATAATAAAAATTAAAATATTTTTATATATATATAAATCTATAAAAATAAAAAAAATTATATGAAAATAATTTACTTTATTTTGAATATTATCCTATTAGCCTTAATTATATATATATATAAATGTCTTTTTGGAAAATGCTTAACGTATGTATAAATCCAATATCTTTTGGAAAAAAAAACTTGTGAATCTAATATATAAATTTAATAACAAGGACTTGTAAATTTAATATGTTCCAAAAAGAATACATTCAGATCGAATCTTCAACCCAACATTCTTCCATTAATGACTTTGTCGTTATAAATATACCTGAAGAGGATGTTGAACCCAAACAAATAATTCTCGATCCTGATGAGCAGCCTATGTGGGAAAGTGCTAAGACTGTAGCACCGACTCCTAATTCTGCCATTGTTCAAATCAATGTTGATAACAACTTTGTTATCAATAGTACTCACTTAAATATGATTCCGGAAAATAAATTCGATGGTTATCTGCTGGCCGATCCGCTCATCCGCATGACCACATCCGTGAATTTTTCGCAATCTGCAACATGTTCAGATACGGTGAAACGCAGAGTGAAGCTGTTAAGCTTTTGATATTTCCTTTTTCCTTGTGCGATAAAGCTAAAACCTGGTTTAACAAACTTAATGAAGAGTCTATAACATCGTGGGAACAAATGAGAAGAGCTTTTATAAACAGATTCTTTCCACCTTCGTTATTTAACCGTCTTTTGCTTAAAAGCAGAAATTTCTCTCAACTTGTATGTGAAAGTCTAACTGACGCTTGGTTACGACTCAAGAGCATGCTTCAAAAATGTCATGGGCACAGTCTGACCAAAGGAGATATTATTCAAATATTCTATCACGGTCTAGACGAACCCACTCAAGGAATCTTGGACATAACTGCTAGAGGAATCTTTATCTACAAAAGTCCAAATCAAGCTTTTCAATTTCTCGAGGACAAAGTCCTTTTCGAACATGATTGGCCCATTAAATCTAAAAACGATCATCATCAAAAATTTGTTTCTTTCACCGATGTAAGTGATAGTAATACTGATCATTCTCAATTAATGAAAAAATTAGAAGCTCTAACTATAAAAATGGATTCTCAATTCCAGAGCTTAAAAGAGGAGATGCATGAGATGCGTAACAAATATCAGGACCTTAGAGACAACCACGATCCCAAAAACCACTTGAACGATGACACGCCGATGTGTGAACACCATGAAGCCAATTACATCCAATCTGAAGGTTATCATAACCGAAATTATGATGATTCGTATTCTTACCAATCCCATTATGATCGTAATGATTCTGAGAAATCGCTCACAGAATTAAACAATGATGTGAGAAATGACCTCGAAGATTTCAAAAGATGTATCTATAGCATGAGAACTGTTAATTGGAAACTTTTTGCCAGAGACGATGGTAAAACCACCGGTGTTTTACCTAAGAAAAAGTCTAAACTTATCAACCAAGAACCTCAATCTAAAACTGATTTCAAAAAATTAATGACTAAATTATTGGATAATCAAAGAGTTTCAAATATGTTTGTCAAGAACAATATTAACAATATGAGTTAAAGATGAAGGCAAAATGAAAAGAATTTTCCAAACTATCTTAATAAATGGAAAAGGAAAATAAGTATGTGTAGAGAAGTCACAAAACATTTATTTTCAGAACAAACTAAAACCGATAGTACAAGAGCCTCTCCACCTCCTCAAGCCAAACTGAGCACAGTGAAT
Source organism: Tanacetum coccineum (assembly GCA_026074375.1). Classification (NCBI taxonomy): domain Eukaryota; kingdom Viridiplantae; phylum Streptophyta; class Magnoliopsida; order Asterales; family Asteraceae; genus Tanacetum; species Tanacetum coccineum. Next base: position 9,942 of record BQNB010132542.1, read on the forward strand.
GCGTATTCACCGGGAGTGTAAAGGACCGAATGATTCTCCGAAAACTCAAAAAGATCCACCACCTCCTATCATCGTTAACAATAAAATCAAAAAAGATCAACCTATTAAAACATCGAATAAGGGATATCACGTGGTCAAAACAAATGAATATCCTTTCCGTGAGTACATTCCAAAAATACCATACCCCCAAGCTTTTAGAGTGGATCATTCCCACTTGAACAGACCGTATCATTAAGGAATCTTAAATCAAGTTAAGTATAATAATAATAGTAGTAATAGTAAATAATAATTAAAAAAACTAAAAAATATATATAAAACAAAAACTTTGCAGTCTTTAAGTATGTCACGCATTCGGTCGGTGTGTCACGTATCTTAATTTCTGCATCCAAAAAGAAATTTATCGAACTTTATGTGTGTGTTCGCTGGAAACCCTCACGAGACTATAACTCGTCCACTCGGGACACCGAGGGGTTTAAAGGCTTGTTGCATACGCTAAATGCAACCGTGGTGCCTACGAAAGTGCGCTTTTGTATTTAATGTTTTTCTTGTAGTTCTGTCTATTTTGCAGATTAAATAAAACAGGTGGAGCTTGGATTGGTGGTTGGCATTTTACACTTGGAGACTTATATGATTGGAGTATTATATTACATGTGGTAGAATACACATGCTTGGCGTTCCGTTTTGCGCCATATTTTTCAGAATTCAACAAAGAAATTAAGAACCTAGGGAGTACCGTTTTCCCTTAATTTTCCCTATTTTTTATATTTATCAGTTCTCACATTGAGGGCAATATTCAACTTAAGTGTGGAGGGGTAGGAAATAGGAAAATTTATCATGTCCCTCCATGTTTGCCCTGCATAAATTTTTTTTAAAACTTTCAACTGATATTTTTTGGAAAATTAAAATTTATATATTGCTTTTCCAAAAACTTAAAAAATGCATACGCTTAGTAAGGCAAATCCAACTGGATTGACATTTTAACTAGCACAAAAATCAACCCACTAAAATTGTAAGGATTTAGAACTTAAGGAATTCGGGTATCCATCTTTGATACCCAAGATAATTTTTGCCTTTAGCTTGTTCGAGTTAGGGTTGAATGCAATCATAATGTGTCTATTCAGCATTACGATGTGTACGAATGTCTTTGGTTGTCTATTTCTGGAACATTGGAATTGGTAATAAAGTATATGAAGTGGGGGCCGGTAATTTAGTAGCTTCAGAACTTGTGCTTGATCATCATTTACTAGACCGCAGTGAGGTTAATTTATAGACAAAGTCGTATGATAATAGGTGAAATAAATCTCAAGAAGTTCCTATATCTGTAGTACTCGCTTTTAGTGTTGAGATCCCAAAGTATCTCAAGAGCAAGAAAAATATGCTCTATGAAGAAGAAGTTTTGTGCCAACCTTTGTTATCGCAGTATCTAGAAAAATTATTTAAAAAAGAGAAAAGAAAGAGAAAAGAAAAAAATAATAAAATTCGAAGTATAAGGCAAAGTTCTGGCATATGGAATCAAGTATCTGCTATTCACCCTCATCATTATCATGTTTTGCCTCTTTGAGATTTCTGTCTAGGTGCTCACGCCGCAACGGGCATGTTTATGTGTCTAGTACAAGCATATGATAGCTACCTAGATTATATTTGTGCAATTGAGTGACTTCAAAAATATAAACCTTATCTGAGTGACTCGTGTGAATTCAAAAACAAACACTTTCCCTATGTGAGGTGCTATGTTATATGTCTATGCCTGAAAGGTTATAAAACTGGTAAACACTTGTTAATGCTAAAATGATTTTTTTTTCTCACGTCACGATAAAGACTGTTTATATTAATTTTTCCCTCCTCACTTTAATTGCTTGAGGGCCTAAGCAAACAGCTAAGTTGTGGGAGATTTGATAACGCCTAAATATAACATGTTATTCCCCGGCGGCGTTATTTGCATTTATTTGATCATTTCTCGTGAACTTTTGGTACTTAATCAAGTATATTTGCTATTATATGTTCTAGGTACATGTCGTGGAAGAATACGGAAGACTACACGAAGAATTGAAGCTTAAACGAAGAAATAACTCAAACTCAGAGCTTCCCGACACCTGTTCACTGTTTTGGTCATAACTCGGTCATACGAACTCCGTTTTAGTTGATTCAAGCGGCCACGGAAAGAGAATTCAATTATCTACAATATGGACAAACGTTCAAGAGCTTAAATTCCCCAAAAACCGATGGTTTTACAAAGAAGAACAACACACTTTATGAAGATACACTTAATTCGCGAATCTGGACCTTAATCCATCCACATACATCCCCAACTTGGTCCCCAAGTAATCTCTAGCCTATAAATACCCTCCCTATGATGCTTTGGACGAAATATCTCTTATCATATCATCACACATACAATTTACAAGAGAAAGATCCAAGAAACCAAAGAAGTACGCCGCACTTATCATAAGTGCGCCGCACTTTCCACCATCACCAAGTACGCCGCACAATATTTCTTGTGCGCCGCACTTTCGTTCAAACTTCCCAAAGAAACGGTTAAGTCCCAATAAATGCTGAGTGCATTAACTCCTTAAGTGCGCCGCACTTCTGCCCGATTTCAGCCTATAAAAGGAGGCCTTGGCTCTCTCATTTTACACACACCTCCACAACATTTCTCTCATTAATCCTCACCATATAATCACGAATCTACAAGTGTGGTGACAGCACCTTAAGGGTTTGGGTTGATTGTAATAGATATCTTGGGTTATTGATAATAGTTTTCGGTTGGGAAAACTTGTAATCGATTATAATCCATCCAAGGAAGTAGCATTGAAGTGTAATTCGAATCTATAAATGATTGTAATAGAATTGTTCATAGTTTCCGAGTTTTACTTTGAATATAATATAGTTTTCGTTGGGAAAACTTGTGAAATCATCAACATTTGCTCTTGAATTTGGTATAATCTTGTTTATCTTTTGAATATGATCTTTATTGAATTCATGATGAATGTTATGTGTTTTGTTACTTATTTGATCATGGAGTAGTCATCTTGTGTTTGTTTGGGCAAAATGTGATCTTGGGTATGGAGCATTTGGATAATGTGTTTATTGAATTGGTACAACAAATTTTATACAAGAATATAAGACCGATAATGTTCTTATATATGTGTTAATCATTCCATCAAATAATTGTTATAATAACTTATAAATACCCGGAAAGTTTGTTGTTATCCATCGATATAATCACTAGTTATATTTAAAGGCCGAAAGGATTTATAACTTGTGATAATTCTATTTTCTAAAACTTATAAACACTATTCCAAACACATCGTTATCTAAGTGATCATTGCCTAAACAAACATACCTTAATCATTTGATTGAATCATCTTTTAATTGTTTCGTTATAATATCCAATATATGCAAGATTTGGTTAATTTGATCTGTGACAATCTTATTAACCTTAGCACCTTAATTACAAACTGTGAAAACTACAATTCTCGTGGAACGACCTGGACTTACCTAAAGCTATACTATACATGAACGGGTATACTTCCCGAGTGTTGTGTTTTTAGTTAAAATCGGTATTTATAGTATTATAAATTTAAAGCTTGGAAAACACACATCATGTATTTGGCGCCGTTGCCGGGGAATTGTTTAAGTTGTTGTCAGTTTGTTGCTTGTTTTAGGTGTGAATTTGTTTCACAAAATTTTTAAACTCGCCGTACCGTTTTCTGGCAAACAGAAACCAAAAATTATTTTTCTCCATGAAGTACGCCGCACATCCTATTTGTGCTCCTGTTTTCCTGAAAACCTAAGAAGTACGCCGTACTTTACCCAAGTACGCCGCACTTTCTGCAAATTTTCACAAACAAAATCTTATTTCAAAAACCAAAACCAAAACCCCCAATATGCTAGTCTTAGGTTCTATAATCATTTGGAATTGTATTTTATCTGATTATATGCCTTTTGTATTTGTAATTATCTAGTTTATCATAATTTAAAAAAAAACATAAAATTTCCAGAAAAGCCGGCGCACTTTTCCTAAAATACGCCGCACTCTATCTGTCTGAAAAAAATATCTATTTATCCTTATTTTCTATATATATATATATATAATAAAAACTAAAATATATCTAATATATATATAAATCTATAAAAATAAGAAAATTAAAAAAAATATATATGAAAATAATTTACTTTATTTTGAATCTTATCCTATTAGCCTTAATTATATATATAAAAATGTCTTTTTGCAAAATGCTTAACGTATGTATAAGTCCCATATCTTTCGGAAAACAACTTATGAATCTAATATATAAATTAAATAAAAATTTAATAACAAGGACTTGTAAATTTAAAATGTTCCGAAAAGAATACATTCGGATCAAATCACACAAATCTTCCACCGAACATTCTTTCGTTAATGACTTTGTCGTTATAAATATACCTGAAGAGGATGTTGAACCCAAACAAATAATTCTCGATCCTGATGATCAGCCTATGTGAGAAAGTGCTAAGATTGTAGCACCGACTCCTAATTCTGCCATTATTCAACTCGATGTTGATGACAACTTTGTTATCAATAGTACTCACTTAAATATGATTCGGGAAAATAAATTCGATGGTTATCTGCGGGCCAATCCGCATGACCATATTCACGAATTTCTCGCAATCTGCAACATGTTCAAATACGATGAAACTCAAAGAGAAGCCGTAAAGCTTTTAATATTTCCCTTTTCCTTGTGCGATGAAGCTAAAACCTGGTTTCACGAACTTAATAAAGAGTCTATAACATCGTGGGAACAAATGAGAAGAGATTTTATAAACAAATTCTTTCCACCTTCGTTATTTAACCATCTTTTACTTGAAATCAGAAGTTTCTCTTAACTTGTATGTGAAAGTCTAATCGAAGCTTGGTTACAACTGAAAAGCATGCTTCGAAAATGCCATGGGCATGGTCTAACCAAAGGAGCTATTATTCAAATATTCTATCACGGTCTAGACGAACCCACTCAAGGAATCCTGGACGTAACAGCGAAAGGAATCTTCTTCTACAAAAGTCCAAATCAAGCTTTTCAATTTCTTGATGACAAAGTCCTTTTTAAACTTGATTGGTCCACTAAATCTCAAAACAAACATCAACAAAAATCTGTTTCTTTTGCTGATGGAAGTAATAGTAATGATGATAACTATCGATTAATAGAAAAGTTAAAAGCTCTAAAAGTAAAAATGGATTCTCAATTCCAAAGCTAAAAAGAGGAGATGCATG
>BQNB010132543.1:6094-18607 GCA_026074375.1 Tanacetum coccineum
TTTTAGGACTTATACCTCCCCCGAGCTTATTGTATCTAAGATCAAGATCTTGAAGAGATTCGAGTGCGAAAAGTTGAGCAGGAATCGGACCCTCGAAACGATTTTCTCTTAACGTCAATGTAGTCAATTTTCGAAAAGAACCCAGTTCAGGTCCTAGTTTTCCCTCGAGAAAATTACCACCCATGTGTAAGTAACGTAAATTTGTTAACTGGAAAAGTTGGCTGGGGATGGAACCATTGAAGTTGTTATAACTGATGTCAAGATGAAACAGTTTGGTGAGATTACCAAACCCATCTCCAGGGATCTCGCCTTCAAATAAATTATCCGATACATCAAGCCATTCAAGTGACCTGATATGAAAAAGAGGAGTCAAGATGTCTGAAGATATTGGAACCTGTTTGAAATCTGAAGGAGGTACGGCTACAATGAATAGCTGAAGCTCGGTAACACTTCCGGATGTGGAGCAATTAACACGCTCCCAAGAAGAACAACAATCAGAAGTCGAATTCCATGAGTCTAGCTTTGCAAAGTTAACGGGATATTTGGAATTGTAGATGGAGGTGAGGGTGGATTTGAAGTGTAGCAGTGCTTGCTTTTGATGAATGGGACAAGAGAATGATGGGATTATATAGGGAATGAAACTGGTGTGCTTGCCATTGTGGATTTTGGTTCTATATTTTCTATTCATTTGTACTAGATAGTAATTGGTTGTTATTATATAGGGAATGAAAACGCGGGGCTGAAATTCTTTTTTTCTTTCTAGTATATAAACAATGTACCAAGACACCAAGTACATTACAAAAAACATGATCGTGGAAGTCGAAAACGGATTTCTGCAAATGTACACATATTTTTTGCGATATATTCTAAAAAAATCGAATTTTTTTGATATTTTTCTCAATTTCGCAAAAGTGTCAAAATTTGCGATTTTTATGGGTATTTTGGCATTTTGAAATTTTTTATGAGTGTTTTGTGAAGTGGGATTGAAAAAATGGGTATTTTTGTGAAATACGTAATTTATCTTGTTTACAACACTCGTTATAAACACATGTTACATAGATTTTATAAAAGTTATACCACTAAGTATAATAATTGCAAAAAATGAAATGTCAGTTTTCTGGACAACGCGTTAAAAATTATTGTCCCAAAATTTCTTTTTCTAAAGGTGGTACAAATGGTTTTGAACGTTGACCGACACCGGTGACTTGAAACAGGAGACAGTCGACAACAGTACTAGACGTTTACTAGACTTAGAGCGTTAGGTGTAGTAACGCCGGCAACGGCGTTGGCCGGCGTTACTACACCGTTGTCCGGCGTTGGCCGGCCAACGCGCGTTGGGGTTTTTTTTTTTTTTTTAATTTATTTTACCCTCCTGAAACGGTTTGTTTATATTTTACCCTTTCCCTCAACAAGTCGATTCGCCAAAAAAAGGCGGTCGCAAGAAAAAATGTCAAAAAGAGGAAAAAATGTTGAAGACGAGCCCCAAGACAGGGCGGCGGGTCTTTGACATGGGGTTTTCTTAGAGTTAGTGTCTTTCTAACTTACACTGTTATTATCTGATAAATCACAATACTCTATAAATAATACTAGCCAGTTGGGTAAAAAGGTTTATCATTGTTACACCCCCAGACGGCTAGTTTTTTTTGATATTTTTTATAAATTTAAAATTTTTTTTTTCAATTACCCCCTGGAATTTTAAAAAAAAAAATCATTTTACCCCCTCTCACTCAACTCACTATATATACAACACATTACCAAATACAAATTCATCACTCTTCAAATACATACATCTTTTTAGCAAAAAAAAAAATGTCCGAATTTCCCAAAAACGGTTTTATGAATCTCCTCACCGGGTCGATGACGCCGGAACAGTTTCAACAATACCAACAAGAACAACAACAAGCTTTTTTCCGATGGCAACAATCACAAGTCCTAAACCGTGAATTCCAAGATCTACAACACAACCCACCATCATCAACTCAAGAAACTTCCCAAAATTTACTCACTTCAACCTCAACAAGTCGATTTCGCCAAAAAAAGACGGTCGCAAGAGAAAAAAATGTCAAAAAGAGGAAAAACTGTAAGACGAGCCCAAGAAGCCTGTAGCAGTTGGTCGTTGGCTACCGTCGGAAGAAGAATTGCTTGCAAACATGTTATCGTGACCTGTTTCGAAGATAATAACGTCGGAAGGTCACAAAAGCATGAAATGTTTTGGTATCGGTTTTTGAACGAGTTCAATTCGAAAATATTTCAAAAACGTACAAAGGATATGTTGACTCTACGCCAAATGGCATACTTGAAAATGGCAATTGCAAAAGTTTAACGCAGCGTAAAACGTGCCAAACGTTTGGGAAAAAGTGGCGAAAAACTATGTGGATTATTTGAAACGGGCATCAAAGTTTTTACCGTGACGACAATAAAGGGTCCGCGTTTTCTCAAGAAATGCTTGTGCCGTGTTAAAGAATTTCCACCCAAATGGAACGCACCCGAACAAGTTTACTTTAACGCTGAGACCCCCGGGCTACCCATAGAGATCTATTCGGATCACGATTGCACGACACGACCGGCCGGCATACCACGGCCCGCCAAGAAACCACAATCAGACGCCACGCGAGCACCGGTGGAAGGTAGCTCATCACCCAATTCGGGTAGTTAATGGAGCAGGACTTCCGTCTGATAAACGGGAAGCCGCCGAAAGGGCTTTCGAAGCTAAAGCCTATAAAAGACCGCACACTAATGCGGTTGGAGGAGTTGAGGTTTCTAGCTACTAGCACCAAGGATTTGGACGACGACGACGCCTATTGGATCAAGAAGCAAAAACAATTAATCAAAAACAAAATGAGAAATGATTTGGGCGACGAGGACGACGAAGACGAAGACGAGTAGTTTTTTTTTTCGTAATGTTTTTTTTTATTTCGTAATGTTTTTTTTTAATTTCGTAATGTGTTTTTTTTATGTAATTTGTATGTTTAATTATGAATGAAATGGTTAGTTTGTTAAAATAATGAAATAATTGTTTAGGGGGTTTTATGAAAATAAAGAGGTGAGTGGTGTTATTTGGTGTTATGATTAGGGGAGTGGTGTTGGTGTTGGTGTTATGCTGATGTGGCGCTGACGTGACAATCAAAAAAAGATGTTATGGTGTTACTACACCTGGGCTCTTATTATGCTTCACAAGACGTTAAAGAAAATTGGCTTGCACATGGTGGAAAATAAAGTCCATCGCTTTTCATGCAAATAAATGAGATGCGCACTTCGGCAGTGGGTTGTGAGCTGTGACTTATGACGAAGGTTATAAATAGCGTGAGGCGTGGCGTGGCGGCATGGTCAAGTCTTACGTTTTTGCGAGTCATGACGTTTTTAAGGCGTGACTTAAAGCGGCACAAAATATTAAAATATTTATAAATTTATATATTTATATCATATTATAAATATATTAAGTTTACAAAAAGTGTCATACATAAGGAATAAAGTCAAGAAACTATCTTTGCATGTAATATTTTTCATTTCTCGCGTCTTATCACGTTTTTCACTCCTCATCTCACGTCAAGCCTTAAGCCCAAGCCTTAGTCTATTACGTGGCGTGGAGGTCACGCCTCGCGCCTTTGCGAGGCCTTTGCGAGACTTTTGCGCGCCTTTTAGAACCATGGTTATGACCCCATTGTGTTGCCTTTTTGTACATTTATACTGTATATGTTTCTTTTGTCAATATGTATTTTTTTATTTTTGGTTTTTTCTAGTAATTGGGTACTTACCCAAATAGCAATGTCACAGCCTAAGATCATTACACGGAAAGTCTTGACAATATCACAGACTAAATTCCCTTTTGTTTGCTCTAAGAAAACCCATCAAGAACAAGTTCTTTGTATTTTCTTCTGTTCTTTTGTATGTTTATCTTTTTTTTTGTGTTTCACATGTATTTTCAAAAGACAGAAAAGGAAGACATACGAGGGTCAGTTTTAGGCAGGGGTGAACCCAGAGGCGGACCCAGGATTTTTAATGGAGTGTTGCACAAAATAAATGTTGGGCAAACTAAAGTTAAACCGTAAGAAACTAAGGTAGCACAAAATTTTTTGGGGTTGCACATACAAAAAAAAACAGCAGTTTTGAATTTTTTTTGCACTTGACGACATAAAATCGGGTGTAGCCCGTGCTACACCCAGCACCTATGTGGGTCCGCCCATGGGTGAACCCATGTTGTACCAAGGTGGTTCCGGGAAAACACCTTGGGAACAAATGTGCACGACCACCGAATCACGTCCCGAAGAACTAAATCTGTACAAATTTTGTATTTTTCGGTATTTCCCGCCAAATACTAAAATTTTGAAGAAAAAAATTGCTAAAAAACTGCAGCTACCCTACTGTGACAGCAAGTTTTTCCAACCAAGATCCGCTTTTTTCAATGTTAACAGTGGCTGAATTAAGGTGAAATCAAAGACGACATTACGGGATATAACTGAGAAGTATAACTTGAATGTGTGTTGTTCGTGCGTGTTGGTAATCAAAAGCACAAAACGAACGAACAAACAAATTCGAACAAACGAAGCGGAACTTTATTCAAATTACCAAACAAATTTCAAAACCAAATTTAAATGTCCCAAACTAATATTCAAAAGGCACAAAGAAAACTAATCATATTGATCCCTATTTATAAGAAACCAATGACCTAAATTACCAAAATTTAAACCAACACAAATTAGGAAACGTACTAAAAATTAATTTACCAAACGCCCCTTCGAGTTTATGTCATTTTTCTAAACAGGTAATCAACAGTAATCAACAGTAAGTGGTGATTTTCGGATGCATTGCATGGATACTCTTTTGTAAATATTGGGTTATATTAAAAAGCAAATGTTTTATCGTTGAGGACTCGGGTTTAAACGTGTTATAACTTGTTTTTTGAAACTTATTGTAATATATGATGTTTTCCTTTAAATCATGTTTGGTGTTATCTATATCTTATGCGATGTACTATAAGTTGATGCACCTCGTGTTTCCGCTTTAGCGAGGTGTGACAGACTTGGTATCAATCTCCACCGTGACTTCAACTCTGCTCGAAACTTCAAACTAAACGAATCTTTCGTCTTCAAATTCAAATTTCCAAACGCTAGTGATGCTAGCCAATTTCAAAACTTGATTTGAAATCTTTCAAGTATCCACAACTTCTATCAGAGCAGAACAAACTTGATTTGAAATCTTTCAAAGATAAACTTCCTCCCAATATTGAAGAGAATCCCTTGTTCCAACGTCTTAGTCGATATACCACAAATGTTCGTGTATTTCCTGATCCTATTCTTTTCTTGGCTGGTCTCAAACCTTCGTGGGAATGCGGTCAACAACGTCCTGCGATCATGGCGGGCGAAAAGTGTATTTATCTTTCTTGCTTCTTTCTTCATTTTCTTTTTTCACTGATATATGATTTACTTTCTCTTTCTGTAGAAATGGCTTTTAGGAACTTTATCTACATCGAAGATGATGAGGACTTACCGTTTTTGCCTAAGGAGCCTTCTCCGGGCTTTGGAACTGGTTCCCTATCTCTTTCAGTGACACGAAGCCTCTGAAAGCCAATGAAGAGCCTGCGATTCAGCCTGTAGAGGTTACATCGGATTCTGGGGGAAGCCCGAAGCCTAAGTTGTTTGTCGTTCATCCTGGGAGGGTAGCTGCTCGGATAAAAGATAGGAAGTGTAAAACTAGAGGAGGGTCGTCAAGGCCTCCAGTTAAGAGGAAACTTGCTTCTGGGTCTTCCACCTCCCGTGCTACTCGTGCCAAAACTTCTTCCTCGAATGATGATGCTCATTTCTTGATAGTTTCTGATGATGACGAGGGTATATTTCCAGTCTTTAACTTGTTCTGTACCATCTTTGCTTTCATTGATATGCTCATTACTTTTTCACTTCTTTTTTAGGTCTTCCTGATGTCTTTGAGCTTAAGGATGCTGTTGCCTGTCACCTCAAAAATATCTGCCATTACTCCTCCTGCGTGGAAGAATCATCTGGATAACCATATGGATTTGGAATTGCTGGATCTTCATGACCGATGTTATGCCAAATAAGTTGTGGTTGATAATGCTTTGAATAGGAGGTCTCGTGAGTTGTTGTAGGTGATTGAGAAGCTAAGGGGTGAGTGTGATGTTATGAGGAGTAGGAAAAGGGCTAGGGAAGAGGAGTGTGAGAGGCTGCGGGTTAAATGTGAGGCTACTATGACTAAGTTTGAGAAGAACCCCACTGTGGTGGCTCTTCAAGAAAAGATATTTGTTCTTTTTGCTGAGGTCAAGGATCATAAGTTAAATCTTGATAGGATGATGTTGGAGAGCCAAAAGTAGGCAGGCTATCAACAAAGCCTTTCGTCTTTGGAGTCGAAGGTTACTTCTCTTGAGGCCGAAAAGGCAAGGTTGGAGGCCGTTGAGGTGTCTCTCCAAAAGGAGGTTGAGGAGCTTAAACAGGATAGGAAAGAGGTGGTATCAATGGTCGTTCCCTATGTTACGATGGAACTTGTTCATAGTGATGACATGGGTAGCCTTGTTGGTAAGCTTGTGTCCTCCGCTATCATGTATGGGAGGCGTAGGGCTTTCGAGCAGGTTGCCGATATGAAGGAGCCTTTCTACTTGTCAAAGGTGAAGGGTTATCGCCCTTCTTACAAAAAGGATCATACTCAAGCCAGCAACGATCTTGCCACCGCCACCTTCCCTTGGTTGAATGAGTTTGTGTCTGATTCGCTGATCCCTCAGCTCCTATTAAAGATTTATTGTTGAAGAAGCCCCCAAATCTCCAAAGACATGCTCCTTCAAGGACTCAAGTCCCTTTGCCTTCTTCTCAAAGGGCTACTCCATCCTCTGTTCCAGTCTCCAAACCGATGTCTCCTCCTGCAGATGCCTCTGTTGTGAAGCCCTAATCCTCTCAACTTCATTGAAGGTCACCATGTTGGTGTTAATTCAGTCTTAAGGGTGGCATGTACCCTTTGAACAATTTCTTACTATCTAGGATTTGGCCTTTAGACAATTTAATTTTGACAATGGTTTATGTTGGCCATTGTATGAACAGTTTATGTCGACCTTCAAGCTTAACTTCGAATAGTATCCTTCCCTCGGGGAGTTAAATATAGGGACGCAATCCCAAATTTTGTCTATGATATCCCTTGCTTCTCTTGTCATGACTTTGGGGGACTTTAGTCTGACCCCTTTATCATTTATAAGTAAAATTTCGCACTTTATGAAGTGGACTGGCTTCAATGTTGTGGCCCTTCAGTTTTCAATTATGCAGGCGGATATCTTGTGCCAGCCCTAAAAGTAGGTTTCCATGAGGAATAGAGTCCCTAATCATGTTCGGGGATTTGGAGGACTTTTAGTCTCACTCCTTTCTGTGCTTTATCAAGCGGAGGCTCATGCGTGGCCTTAAACTTTTGACTTATTTTTTCAATTTTCAAATGAAGGGTTGCGACCCACTTCATTATGTCCTCAAGGCTAAAAGAAGCAACGAGGAAAGTTAACGTGAATATTATGGATGTTTATTTTTGGAAGGGCTCATGTGTGGCCCCACAACATCCCTTCAAACGTTGAACTTAGTATTATTAGGCTCATATGTGTCCTTGATGTCAATTTTCCAAATGAAGGGTTGTGACCTGCTTCATTATGTCCTCAAGGCTAAAAGAAGCAACGAGGAAAGTTAACGTGAATATTATGGATGTTTATTTTTAGTAGGGCTCATGTGTGGCCCCACAACATCCCTTAGAACTTCGAACTTAGTTGTATTAGGCTCATGTGTGGTCTTGATGTCTTTTGTTGTGAGTATCATCACAAAAGTTTTAGAATAAATCCGTTTCATTAGTAGTGTAGAAAGATTTACATCATCTCCTGTATGAACGCTTAGTTTGCTACACTTTTCTTCAAATAGTCGAAACAATGACTTTAGTTATAATAAGGAAGACTGTAAAAGGTAAGTTTTACATGTAAAACTTACGAAGGCTCATACTCTTTGCTTTGTTGATGTCAACGAGTGATTGATTGCTCAAAAACTTTTTGTAGGTCCTCTGTCCATCTTAAACTTCGCTTACCATGTGAGGATCTTGCCATACCTGTGTGCTTCCTGTGTTGTTTTGCAAAAGTAAAACAAAATCTCCAATCTTATAAATGGAGTGACTACTCCTTTCATTATGGTACCTACGGAGCTTGCTTCGATAGTACGCATCTTTGATTGAAGCTATTTCCTTGCTTCCTCTTTTCTTGTCAACTTCCTTTATCCTTCCCCTATCATCTTTAGTAACATCATTTTCGGATATAAGGATTATAGCCTCAGAGCCATAAGTTAGGCTAAATGGTGTATCCTTTTGGCTATTTCTTGGAAGCGTTCTATGTACCCACAGTACTTGGGCAAGATCGTCCACCTATCCTTGTTGACTTCAAGCCAATTGATTTTCGATGTGGTTCATTATTTCCATATGTTCCATAATAGGAGAGAAGGATTGCGTGACTTTTAATCCTTTGCAGAGGTCTAGAAAAATACCTTCTCATAAATGTTTTTCGTCCTTCGAGCTGATTGTTCATGGTACTCTGAATCTGCACACTACATATTCCCATACAAATCTTTTTGCATGCCTTCCGTTATAACGATTAGAGGTTTTGCTTCCACCCATATCGTGGAGTGTTCTACAGCTATTTCCAAGAATTTGAAATCTTCGAGAGCTGTTGCCAAAGGTCCTAGGATGTTAACTCCCCAATGACTGAATGGCCATCCACTTTTGGCTGTTATCACACTGTTTTTTGCTACTTTCCTTATCGCAGATTGCTCCTTGCATTTCTCGCAGTCTTGAAGTACCTTTGCAGCGTCTTAATGCTTTGACGGCCAGTAATACCCTTGCTTTGTGATTCTAACCACCATTGACCATGGTTTTGTGTTGAAACCACATGAACCTTCGTGTACTTCCTTTATGATGTCATCAGTATGTGGTGCAGCTACACAGCGAATCATAGGTGTTAAAAGTTTCTTCGTATAAGTCTCACTCTATCAGCTGATTGAGGTGCCTTGTACCTATCTTCCTAATTCTTTGGGATCTTACCGGTAATAAGACCACCACACTAAGTACCATGGATAGGAGTCACACCAGCTTTCTTCCCTACCTAGTTTCAACCTGCATGATTTCTGTCTCCTCTACATCGATCCGCTTCGGTAGATCTTACAGATAACACTTCCTTAGTAAGATGTTCGAAGGTCATCGAAGCTAGCTTGCTTAATGCATCAGCTTTTTATTTTGGTTCCTTCGAATGTGCTCGATCGTGTAGCTGTCGAAGCCCTTCAAAGCGTCTTTGGTCTTTTGTAAGTATTCTTTGATCGTTAATTGCTTGGCTGCGTAAGTACCTTTTACTTGATTTACCAACAACTGTGAATCTCTTGTGATATTCGCAACCCTGCCAATAGTGCTTCATACTCTGCTTCGTTGTTTGTTGTTTCGAATTCAAAGCGTAGGGCATAAGTATATTCTTTTCCCTCAGGATCTATCAGCATTAGTCCTGCGCCAGAACCGTCAGAGCTTGCAGCTCTATCGATAAATAGTTTCCATTCGCAACTTAGCTCTGTTTTCGTTAGCTTTGTGTCCGCTTTCTCCTTTGCTTCCTTGTTGTTATCTTCAAGGGGCACTTCTATCAGGAAATCTTTAGGTGTTTCATCACCCCTTTCTTGGAACATAATGTCATGCTCTCGTAGCTCGATTGCCCATTTAGCCACTCATCCCGATTTTTCAGGTTTCGTTAGTGTCTGTTTTATAGGAGAATTGGTCAGGACTGTTATCATATATGCTTGGAAGTACCTTTGTAACCTCCTTGCTGCATGTACCAATGCTAGTATGAGCTTTTCCATTCCTGGGTAGTTAAGCTCATCCCCTTGTAGAACTCTGCTTACGAAGTAAATGGGAACCTGTTCTTCTTCTCTTTTTGCGAACAAAGGTGCACTTATACTCTCTGTCGAGGCTGTGAGGTACATCATCAGAACCTCTCCTTGTACTAGTGCCGTAAGCGTTGGCAGTATTTCTGCAAATTTCTTCATTTCTTGAAGTGCTGCTTTCGCTTCTTGTGTCCATTGTATGTTCTTCTTATATGTGCGGCTTTTAAGTACTTTGAAGAAGGGAAGGGATCTTTCGGCGCCCTTCGATAGGAAACGTCTGAGGGCTGCTATTTTTCCGTTGAGGCTCTATACATCTTTGAGCGTCGTTAGCTGCTCGACATCAGTGATGGATTTTACCTTTGAGGGGTTAGCTTGTATCCCCTGCTTGGTAATGAGGTGTCCTAAGAGTGGGCCCTCTTCGATACCGAAGGAACACTTCTTCGGGTTAAGCTTCATGTTGATTGATCGAAACCTCTCGAAAGTCTCCTTAATATCTGCCAATATTTCTTCTTCGGACGTACTTTTGATCACCATGTCATCAAAATATGCCTCAAGGTTTCTCCCTATTTGATCGTGGAAGACCTTGTCTACTAATCTTTGGTATGTTGCTCCAGCATTCTTTAAACCAAAAGGCATCTTTTGGTAACAGAAGACCCCTTCTCCTGTAAAGAAGGCCGTCTTATCTTCATCTTCTTCTGCCATTTGAATCTGGTGATAACCCTTGTAGGCATCTAAAAAGTATTTCAGTCGGAACCCTGAGAGAGATTCTACCTTCTAGTCAATTTCAGGTAGAGGGTAGCAGTCTTTGGGACAGGCTTTGTTTATATCTGTGAAATCAACACACATCCTCCACCCTCCATTACTTTTCTTTACCATGACTGGGTTGGCTACCCATGTCTGATGCTTGACCTTTCATAGGATTCATGCCTTTGTTAGTTCCTTCACCTCTTTACAAGCGGTTGTACTGCGATTGGGGCCCAGACCCCTTCTTTTTTGCTTGATTGGCTTGACGTGGCTGTATTCATTCAGCTTGTGTTTTGTATTGAAGGGCTTTCCCTTAACCGTAATGGTTCTAGGAATCCCTGTCATATCAGCATGGGTCCATGTGAAGACATCTGCATTGGCCCTTAGGAAGTCTTGTAGCCTTTCTTTGAAGTGTTCCGGTAGTTTCTTTCCGATAGTGACTGCTTGTTCTGGATACTTGTTATTGACGACCACTTTTTTACTTGATGGGGGTGTCTTTATGATCTTCTACACTCCTTCTTTTACTTTATTGGATTCGTATGTCGAGAATACAATACCAATCCCTTCGGTGGTGTGGAATTTGATGGCCCCATGAATGGTGGAAACCATGATTCCCATCTTCTGCATTGTTGTTCTCCCCAGTAGCATATTATATGGCGAATCATACTTAACGATCACAAAGTTGAGAGTTTCCTTTCTTGTGAGAGGGGGTCGCCTATCGTGATTTCCAAATGAATTTCCCAATAGAACAAGATTTTTCTCCTGAAAATCCGATTAAAGGAACCTTCGAGTCTACTTGGATGCTTTGATGGACGGTTTTAATTTCATGAAGCAATGTTCATAAATTACTTCGCATGAGCTTTCGTCATCCATGTGCACTCGGTTTACTTCTCTTCCAAAGATCTTAGCTTTTATTACTACCGGTGCTGAAGAATTGCTTCCTCCTGAACGGAATGTAATTTCCTTGCCTTCGGAGGTGAGGCCTTCGACTTTATTCTTTACATACGACTCATCCTGCCTTATCATGAGTATAGGTGCTTCAACTAGCGTAGTGCTTTTGTATTTTTTCCCTTCTGTTCGCTGGTTTTTGAAGGCCTTTACTCTTTCTTTTATGATTCCTTTCACAAGATGGGAAAGTTGTCCTGATTTCACAGCTTCTTCAATCTGGTTTCTTAATTGACGGCAGTCGTTAGAGTCATGCCCGTGGTCTTCATGTAAATGGAAATATTTGGACATGTCTTGTGACCGTCTACTTCCAAACATACGAGGAGGCTGTTCGAAGCTTCTAGCTGCCTTTTCTGTAGTAAGGATCTCTCTTGGGCTTTTGGACAGGTTGGAGAGCAGTCCGTGGTTAGGTCCTCGGTATGGGGAGAACCTATCCCTGCCTTTCTGTCCTCGATTATTGTCCTAAGAGGATTTTCTTGATCTTTCAAAGTTTTCCCTTCGATCATTAGGAGTTCTATTGGTTTCCACTTCTCTTGCTTCGATCCAGGTGTAGGTTTTTTCCATCAAACCCTTGTAGGTGGATGGGAGATTGGTGGAGAGATGCTCGACTAAGCTTCTTGTCCTTAAAACATGAACAAAACTAGAGATACGCTGCTCTTCATGTAGACCCAAAATCTGTAGAGTATCATCAGTGTATCTAGTAAGGAAGGCCCTGGTACTTTAGCCTTCTCTTTTCTTGATATTGTGAACCGCTAAGGGTATCTTTGTGAACTTCTTTTGCTGACTGAAGTGTGACATGAACTTAGCCTTTAGATCCTCATAGTTGAGAATGCTACCTATTTTTTGACTATTCCATCATATGCGGGCGGAATCTTTAAGGGTATTTTTGCATGCGGATGGCCCATTCGAAAAGGTGTAAGAAATTATCTGGGTCTCCTTTTCCATCGTAAGA
>BQNB010132545.1:0-18607 GCA_026074375.1 Tanacetum coccineum
ATCGATTCCAAGAGACATGTCGAGAAGATTCTTTTTGGAAATTTTTTGATTTTTTGATTTTGTATTTATTTACCTGTTGTCCTCAGCATTGCTATATGATGGTGGAATAGTAATTCCAACTCTTGTCGTGATGTAGCTGTCTTGACTGCTAGAGGAACAACTTTTGGAACCAGCTTTGAACTTGACGGTTCATTGCTGTGGTCGTGAATTCCGAGTTCTGAACGGTTATGATCAGAAGTCATTGCCATGAAGACCGAGGCTTGATCTGTTGCGATCAAACGTCTTTTGAACATTGAGGAACGGGGCCTGAAGTGTTATTTTCAGCAGACGCCATTTATCGTTGACGACCGAGGCTTGAACTGCTGTGTTCAAACGTCATTAGACATTGATGACCGAGGCTTGAACTGCTGTGTTCAAACGTCATTACCACATTGTGCATCCAGAGTCAACAATGAATAGGATGAGTTGTACAATCTGCAAGAGAGTTAGAGGACGATGGAACATTGGACAAATTGGATCCTAAGGAATTTGATATCTTCAAGACATTAGTTATCCTAGAGACAATGTCTATAGTGGGACTAATACTTGTTGATTCATCAGCTTTCCTAATCTTAGGCATCCATATCTTTTTGGTCCTAAGAGGATTTTGTGTCCATGTATATCCTGATGGACATCTCTTAGCTATCCACCATTTCCATTCCTGATTTGTATTCTTATACAACTCCTTATGGTAACTCTTGGATTTCTGAATAGTGGTATCTGATGCAACTGTTTTCTTATGGGGTGTTGCAACAGATTTGTTCGCTTTTCTCTTGGGTTTACTAGCACTAATAGGCACTACATTAGGCTTCTTAGTTCTAGCATTCACGTCATTTAAGTATCTAGAAACACAAGCATCATGATTAGAATTAAACACACATTTTCCACATTCATCACAAACAGCATTCACATTCGAAGTTCTGGAATTTGAACTGTCATTACACGCAGTTACAGACTTTGTTTTCTTAGAAATACTAGAAATCCTATGATGGTCTTCTACTTCCTTCTTTTTAAACTTCACTTGACTATTGTTTGGCACGACCTTATCTTTAACTTGATAGCACTTAAGCTGTGGTCTGCTAACACTAGTAGTGTGATTTACTCCTGAAGATTTAGACACGTGAGGATTAGTATTCCTAGAAGCATGAGGCAACTGCGGTTCTCTGTTTTGTGTTGTGGTAGTGGCAATTCTATACATTCCTGGTTTAAGCACATTCGAGTGTATTTCTGCTTGTTTTCTATTCTGAGGCAATTCATGTTGAGTGAACTTGTATTTAACAAACTCATCCAACACATTAGTTTTATTTACGACTATTTATCGTTTGAAAGGAGAATTTGAAAAAGGAGTCGGTTTTCCTAAAACTGATGGTTTTGGAATCCGTTGAGCATTTGGTTGTCGAACAACAGATGGTTTATCAAACTGAGTTTCCACAGACTTTCCTTTGCATTTCTCAATGAGTTTCTTTAACTCACTGATGGCTATGTTCTTGTCTTGCATTTGAGCTTTCAAATCCTGTATTTCATGATATTGTTCACGTTCTTTTCGAAATACATTTGAAGCATTTTCTTTGCAAACTGGGTTGTTTTTCATCTGTTCTTTACAATGTTGTAAAGAAAGTTCAAGAGAAATTGAGTGTTTTTCAAGTTTAGAAAAACTTTTTAACAAATTATTATGAACTTCGTTGTTAACAGATTTAGTTTGTTTAGAAAGCTTTTACGCAAGACATTCACATTCTTTGAATTTATGAAGATACATGCATTTCAATTCAGTATAAGCAGTTAAACCAGACAGAGAATGCAAATATGAACATATAACATCTTTAGACACACACTCTTTAAGAAGTAGATCATATATGTTTGAAAAATCAGCCTTTTCTTATTCAAGTTCGTCAAGCTCCTTTTCAAGGGAATTAACGTATCCAAAATCGACATCATTTCTCTTTTTAGTTCATGAATAAAACAATGACTGTCTAGTATAGTTTTGTCTGAAAGAGGCATTAATAAGATTTTGATCAAAACTTCCATACTCTTAGCAGTTGGGTTAGGAAATGCACTACTAGTATGATTAGACCAAGTTTGTTGACAAATTGTTCTAAAATGATTGAAGTTGTTTGTCATTTCGTTATAAAGTAGTCTACTTTTACTATTGGGTTTAGGACATGGGTAGAATCAACGTTTTTAGCATGTTTGGCTTGGGTCCTAACAAAGTTTTTCTCCACATTGTCTTCCTAACTTCTTTAGCGCGTTCCAACTGATCAAGATAGGCTTTGGATGGTGGTTTGAAAGTTTCATAAAGACTGTTTTGATATGTGTAATTATATGGTTTCACTGTGTCTTTATCCAATTTTGATCTACTCTCCTTTTCAAGAGTCACTGTCTCTTCCCCATCGGGGCAAAATCTGTTTGCAGGATCAGAAGTATCATATGGGATCTCATACAAACGAGGCTTATCAGATTGAGCTTTCTTGAGGTACTTTGGATTAGCAAAGGTTGATCTACCATGATACGTTGCGCATTTGGGTGCTAACATGTGAATGGTCTGAATTGACTGATTGCGTTTATAAAGAATTTCATTTAAAAACTTTATTTGTTTGTCCATTTCAATCATCGTGCAATGTCTTTTTCCTTCCGTAACCTTTAAATCGGAAAAATAACCTTACTTTTCTCTTTGAGTTGACCTTCAAATTGTGACCTAGTTAACAGACTCTTTTTGACTAGCTCATCGTGTTTCTGATTGACAACTGAAATTTCATAGGTTTTAGTTTTTAAACCCTCTTTTATGTCAATGTCTTTAAGAGCTAATAGTCCTAGAGTTTCATTTAACTTTGTTTGAAGTATTTTATAATCACTCGTTAGGTCATTAAGGGCCGTGTACTTCTCAAGCTCAGTCTGTTTGGTCTGAAGTGCAATCAGAGAACTATCCCGACTGCTAGTAGCCTCCCCCAGAGCCCTACTAGACTCATCAAGGTTAGTTTTACACTCCTTTAGTTCTTGAGTCAATGATGCATTCGCTTTCTTTAACTGCTTTAAAATCGTTTTGCTTTCCTCTGTATCAAGAGTTCAATTTAGAATTAAATTAGCAAGCGCAGCACGCTCATCAAAAATAAAAAACAATAAAATAACACTTTCAGCAGCATTTTGATCAACCTGATTATCAATAGCACATATAATTTGTGGGAATCAGGAAGTGACTTTGCTATCATCTTCTCCAAAACTTATGTGTCGTTAATGGATTCAGGTTGCTCAGTTGTACGTCTCACATGGCAAACACATCATTTTTCATCATGGTGTTGTACCTGTTCCAATGGCGTATCTGGTAGAACTTGAGTGTCTCCGCAGGGGGACCTCCTGCAAATCCTTTGCCATGTAACTGTAATGTGCTTCCAATTCTTGTTCATCAATCTCTTCATCCGTGTCATCTAAGCCAAATCTGCTTGTCAGCCTGAAGTGGAACACTTGTTCAGCTTGTTTGCACATCATCATCTTCTCCTTGATTACGCGTAGTCTTTAACCCGCTTTGGTTTCCTGCACTCCCTGGCATAGTGTCCAAATCCCTTGCAGTTAAAGCACTGTATCCCATTTTGTTGCACTACCGGACTGCCTACTGTTTCCCTAGCCCCAGCAACTTTCATCGTCCTTTGATTCCCAAACTGCCCTGACTGATTGTCGTTGTTATACCTTGGTGTGGTATCTTCAGTCTTGTTCCTGGAGTTTGAAGAAGTTCGAAGGTTGTTGTTGGTAGGTTTGTACAGCTTCTTAAAATACTTAGCAAGGAGTGCCAAGTTCTTTTGCATATCCTTATCCCTCTGAGCTTGTTCTGGCACATGTCTTTCCTCATATACGGATCAAGATTGAGGAGTAACTGGTTTGGCGATCTCTTTGCCTTTGTGTCTGGTAGGCGCACTTGGTCGTGTGGAAGAAGATTGCTTGTATGATGGTGCATTCGATCTTTGAGGTTTTGGTGCCTGATAGTAGTTATCTGAATTTGGTTGAGCAGCCGCAATAAATGCTAATGGATTTGCACTTCTGGCTAATCTCTCAGAACGGATATCATTACCTTCGTTTTGAAACTGCTTCAGAACGTCAAATAGCTTATGATATGAGACCGTGTTTATTTCCTGTCTCTGCTTGACAACCGTCACAAATCTTGACCATTCTGGTTGAAGTTGTTGAAGAAATTGAACATTCACTTGCATTGGTGAAACTTGCAAGTTGTTCCTTGTTTAATCATCATGTTTATAAAACGGGAGTAATAAGACTCCATGGATTCTCCATCTCGAGAAGTAAATTTCCCAAATTCCCAAAATAGATTGGTCTTTACATCTTGTACGTTTAACAATTCCCCTTGTTGTAGCCTTTCAATGGTTGTCCACATCTCCTTTGATGTGTTGCATGCATCAACAATTGAGTAGATTTCATCCCCAATACCAGTCAGAATCAAGAAAATAGCTTCCTTTTCAGCTTGAAAGTAAAGTTTTTCTCTGCTGTCATGTTGTGTATTTTCTCTAACTTCTTCATGTGCAGCTACTGGTAGAAT
Organism: Tanacetum coccineum; assembly: GCA_026074375.1. Lineage (NCBI taxonomy): Eukaryota > Viridiplantae > Streptophyta > Magnoliopsida > Asterales > Asteraceae > Tanacetum > Tanacetum coccineum. The sequence continues at coordinate 4,577 of BQNB010132545.1, forward strand.
GTTCTCTGCTGCTTCAACTGCTGCAATGAGTACGTTTGTAGGCATATATGGACCTTCAAAGATGCACTTCCTCAGATATTCACCATTCGATTTAGTGTCAAGGTATCGTAGAAAACGCGAATGCCACTGAGAATATCTTCCTGGTCCAAGCATCGGTGGACGCTCTTTTGAACCAGCTGCCATTATATTGTTATGCATTTGGCTATCTGTGGAGGATGTGTTAACTGGAGTAGACATGATGAATGAATAGTTATGAATTATGAAGTGTGAATGATTTTGTTGGATCTTAAGTGGATATGATGTGATTGAAGTTGTGGTTGTGTAAGCAATTCACGTTCACGGGATTTTACACGTCTATGATTAAAACCGATAAATGAATTAACGGGATTTTACAAAATCAATAGAAAACCGTGAATGATTTGATTCGGAATCAGCGGCGAAAAATTCCAAAAAAAAACTGAAAAATGTCAATTTCTCATAGAAAACGATGGTTTTGGGCTTCGAAAAATCCTTAACCAACTAAAGGGTGGTTACAGCGTGATCCGTCTCGTTTTTCTCTTCGATTTGAGAGGTCACGGGCCTAAAACGGACTTACGGATCAAAAGTTATGGCTGTTTTACTGAAACCCTTTTCGTCACACAAGTTTTTCAGGATTTTTTTTTCGTTCGGTCAAAAAAAAATTTGCTCGTTCGGTCCAAAAAAATTTTGCTCGTTCGGTTCCACTCGTTCGGTTCCGCTCGTTCGGTTCCGCTCGTTCGGTTCCACTCGTTCGGTTCCGCTCGTTCGGTCCTTGAAGAAAAAGAACTCGTTCGGTCCTCGAAAAAATTTTCTCGTTCGGTCCAAAAAAAAAATTTGCTCGTTCGGTTGTACAACTTTTCCTCTCGTTCGGTTGATACGTTTTTTCCACTCGTTCGGTTGTTCTTCACAAAAACCAAGAGCGTAAAACCCCTTCAATGTCAGCAATCAACTTGTGATTCTGACAGCATATGTATTGACCCGGTTTCTGCCATAAGTTATGTGGAGGGCTTCTTTGTTTAGGCCCTTTATCCATACTTTTCTTTTTAATTCCTCAAAGCCTTCAACGCCTTTAATCTTCAATTAAAAAGGTGTTTAGGCCCTTTATCCATACTTTTCTTTGTTGGCTCTAATACCAATTGTAGGATCCCGATTAACACTTCATAACACGATTCAATCAAGAAACTAGAAAAGAGAAGATTGTTTAGAGAGAGAAACTAGAGAGAGAGATAAGAGAAAAGAGATATTAGATTTTTAGATAGAAAATGAGATTGATGTGTGAGATAGATATTTTCTAAAGGAAAATATCTATATATATATATCCCTACGCATTTAATGTGACGCGCGGGATATTTAGCTAGGACCCGGGCTCGGGTTTTGCTTGGGATTAATCCCAAAACATATACAATATTAGATTATCTATCGAGCCCAATTCCCGATAATATTTTATTACAACATTAACTAATTAAAGACCGAAGCTCCTTCGTAGAGTGACCGAACTTCCTTGTTCGACTCAATAAATTGAGGCTAACAATCTCCCCCGAAGTGAGTTCATTGATGACACTCCTTCATGAGATCAGTGAGATTGCTTTTGTCGTTTAAGCTCGAGTGTTCTTGGTCTTTATCTTCGTTATTTGTTGTAGGCCTGTTCCTTCATGCTTTGCGATCTTGACTTTGAGCCTTTGTCATTGTCTTTATCGTCTTTGCCATCTTGCGATCTTATGTCTTTGACCAACATGCTCATACTTTTGCATTATCTTGAAAGCTTTAAATCAGAGTTAGCAGAAGTCTTTGTCTTTAAATCTTGAGCTTTCTAGATAGTATGTCTTTGTAGATTGAGCATGTAACACCCCCAAAATGGATCGCAACGGAATATGAGTTGGGGAATGTTACTTCATAGATCAACAGCACGAGATAAGAGAATGACCTCTATATGAGTCGTTTAAAATTGATACATTTATTATATATATATAATAATTATAATACCAACGAACCATAAATAAGGTGACACCGCTGTGCAAATATAGATCGCACGGGGGCTGGGGGGGTGGGCACGCGATTTACATGAGTATTTTTATTTAATTAATCCAACGAACCACAAATAAGGTGACACGTGTGCAAATGGGGGTCACGCGAAAATTTTCGCTAAATTTAATTATTATTTTCCAAAAACACAATAAACTTGTAATGACAGTAACAATTGCTTATTAAATTAGTAAATTACGTCCGCGATGACAATCCAATGAAATATATTAATATTATTAGAAATTACGTAATGTTTTGTGGTAAAATTCTTTACGGCTGATACAATGTATCTTTCTAATAATTTGCTTTACATATTTTAAATGTGTAGTAAATGATAGTATTTTGTATCAATTAAAATATATTTTATGGGTTTAGTGATCAGGGTTTTTATTAAAAAACTATATAACAATAGTCAATGTTGGCTTCTTGAATAAAGGAATCAAGATTAATATTTGACTGGAAAATGCGTAGGCCGAGAATTTTTGTTTTCATTACTTTTAAACGGCAAATTTTATACTATCTTCGTCTCAATATTATGGTTTATTTTTTCTTTTTAGTATGTTTTAAAATAATTGTTCATTACTAAAAATAAAAGTTATATTTATTTAAGTTTACCATATTACCCTTAGGTCAAATTGATATTTACAAAAATTAAAGAAAATAGTAATTAATTATCAAAGGGTAAAACTGTCTTTTTTGAATTTCGTATAAACCAAAACAGTAATTAATACATTTTTTTAAACGGTGTATTTTTTTGTCTGTAAACAATAATTTAGGACGGAGTTAGTAAAACACAACTAACAAAAAGGTAGAAAAAAAGAGTTACCATGAGTTAATACAACGACAAATCGGATCATTGATCCACTCTAGCCATCCAATAATCGATCTTCTACACCTATGAGTATGCCATAAATACAAAACGGTTTTGATCTCCTCAAGGAGTCGTAGAAACTAGAGGTGGCAAAATGGCCGGGTCAGGCGGGTTCGGGTAACGGGCTAAACCGGCGAAAGGCTAAACGGGCGCGGGCCAAATGGGTAATTTTTAAAACTTGGGTCAAACGGGCGCGGGCCAAACGGACACGGGTCAAACGGTCTCGGGTCAAATGGGCAAATACTTCAAAATTTTGGTTTATACGTTTTTCTACATTTTTGTGCATTTTTTACGTTTTTGAACGTTTTGCACGCTTTCGCTCGTTTTTGCTCGTTTTCGTACGTTCTTGTACGTTTTCGCATATTTTTCTACGTTTTTGTACGTTCGTATACATTTTTGTACGTATTTGAACGTTTTGATACGTTTTTGAACGCTTTTATACGTTTTCGTACATATATGAACGATTTTGAACGTTTTGATACGTTTTTAATGCTTTTATACGTTTTATATGTTGTCATACATTTTCATGCGTTTTTGTACGTTTTTTAAGTTTTATACGTTTTTGTGTGTTTCTATATGTTTTTTACGAAAAGGTATAACATATATAAAAACGGACGAAAACGGACAAAAACGCATGAAAACAGATAAAAACAAACGAAAACGTATAAAATTTTGTGTTTGATTAATTTAAAATTAAAGTACACATAGCTAATAAATGAGAGATATAGGCTTCATATCACATTGTTGGATCTGACGAAACTTAAAAAAAGAAAAATTCTGAAAAGACAATCAAACAAACAAAAGAAAAAATATCAAAATAAATAAATAAAATTAAAATCAGTAAAACAAACAAAAGAAAACCATGTGACAAATTGGACCACTCATGTACCCGTTATCTTTGTACTCCTCCGTCCATATCCATGTAATATATTTTGATGATATAACCCATATGGCCCCGTCCAAATTAATCAAACACCCATTTGGCCCATAAGCTTACACTTTTTATACCCAGTAATAGGGGTGAGCATGATTCGGTTTGGTTCGGTTTTTGTATAAAACCGAAACCGAACCGAAAAATTTTGGTTTTTGATTTTTAGAAATCATTCGGTTTTGGTTTTGTGTCAGTTTGGTTTTTAGGTTGTCGGTTTATTTTCAGTTTGGTTTTTCGGTTTTTTCGGATTCTATACGATTTATCGAGCTTTGCTTTTACAAAGTTGATTTGGAATACATAAACCAACACGTTCAAAGCTTTAAAGAAAAAATCAAACAATAAAAACAAAAAAACACAACAACGACAATAAGAAACAAATGACCATATAAAATCCTAAAAAAATTGTTTATGTGTTATAAATCAACACAATAACAACGATAATAACCTAATAAACACAAAAAACACATAGAATAGAACTTATTATTGTCTTAAATGGCATGTTCAAGAAGCATATGAAACAAAGAGTAGTTATGCGACATGATATAGTTAATCAAGCGAGAGCATATTCATCATCCCTTAGCTTCGATATGAAATTATTTATGTTCCCATGTTTATAAAGATCGGTTCGGCTTATATTGGTTTTTCGTAATGCTAAAACCAAACCGAACCAAAAACTTCGGTTTTTTTAAAATCCGAAAACCGAACCATCGGTTTTTCAATCGGTTTCGGTTTTTTAGGTTTCGGTTCTTCGGTTTTTTTGGGTTTAGGTTCGATTTTTCGGTTTCCTGCACACCCCTATCCAGTACGCCCAATCTTGCTTAATTGGCTCTACTAAAAACATACCCGATTCATAAATCTTCAGATAACCCAATTTGTTGTTTAAACAACTGCTACATCAAAAGCGCTTCAATAGTTCAATATAATTTTGAAGTTAACCATGTCGGCCCATGAAATTAGATCTAATCACCTTTAGTTGCATATGATGAAGTTTAAAAAGCAAGAATCACTAGCAAATCATGCACTATTTAAACCATATTTATAAACAATAAATGTGTGTTTAGTTGGGAAAAAATATCTCATTTTTCCAGGAAATTTTTTATTTAAGAATGGAAAATCTGAAAACCTGTTTAGTCGCATTTTTTCCTAATATTTTTCAAAAAAACCAAAATTCTCATTTTCTAATTTTATATAGAAAAATAGAAAATCACATTTTACTATTTTCCATTTCTTTTCCTTTTAAAAAAAGGAAAAATACAACTCCCATTTAAATATGTTTTCAAAATTCTCAACTCTTCTCTAGAGAAGAAAAACTATTCCCTTTTCTAGGAATTTAGAAACAGAAAAACATGAAAAAATTTCTACAACTAAACACCACATAAGTTTTTCAACGTTTAGATTAGTATTAGGAAAATACTTCCACTTCTGTTAAATCAAAAGCCCACTTGTCGAATAATAAGCCCAATATCAATGTGGATATTAGTGAGCCCGTTACCTTAAACGTGGACTCCTTAGTGGATTAAACTTACCAACAACTATTTGGTGTAAACAAACCTATCATGCCTCATTCTTCCCTCAGTCAAACTAAGATTGCTACAGGACTTCACTTTGGAAGTAGGATGAGTTTTCATAGAATGTCAGGAATTAAGAAAACCATCAGATGCAACTCCAAAAAACTAAAGAAGAAAACATTGGTTCTGGGCAAGACATCGTCTAGTAAAGATTTTCAGTTGGGGAGTGACCTCTCCACCTCCAATGCTAATGAAGAATTAAAAATTGAGATTGGAAGGAAGTTAGGGATTCAGTTTGGAGATGAGACGGATGTGGTTTCTATTGGGAGGGGGGCTCCTCTTGATCCCCTATCTTGGTGTGGTGTGATTTGTTTATTAATGAAGATCGTATCCTTTAATTGTTGTGGCTTGGGTACTGAATTGAAACAAAAGCACGTCAGGGATCTCATATCCAGAGAGGAAACCAGTAGTCATCGGAATCCAAGAAACCAAGCTTGCCAAAATTAGTGAAGCTTTGCTCAGTTTTCTTTGGGGACATTCCAATATAGACTTTTTGGAGGGTGATGCTATTGGATCATCTGGAGGTACGCTTCTTGTTTGGGACTCTCTCACTTTCTTTAAAAAGGAGGTAGTGTTAGGCTCTCACTTTATTTGTGTCATTGGTAAACAGTGACGGAACCAGGAAAATAGTTTGTGGGGCGCAAATTTTTTTTGACAATAACAACAAAATGCGAAAGAAAAAACTATGATCGAAATGATAAATCGAGTATTGTTACTTAGATATGAAGGATTTATAAGATTTTAAAGTGTTGAATGTTGGGTTTTAGTATGTGAGTGGGAGGCAATTTGAGTTTTGAGTGGGGGCACTTTCGAAAAAAGGCTAAAATTAAAAAAAATTACACTAAATTTTTAACTTTTTCGTAGAGGCATGGGGGGCGCCCGCCCCCATTCTAAAACTATTAATCCATCCCTGTTGGTAAATGGGTTGGTATACAAGAGAAAATAGCGCTAATAAATATATATGGTCCTCAGGGGATTAGGCTAAAAAAGGATTTATGGATCGAACTTACTAACCTGATGAATTCTAAACAAGCGATTTGGGTTCTGTTCGGTGATTTCAATTTGGTCAGGTGTCGCGAAGAAAGGTTAGGCTCATCATTTGTAGAGGCTGATGCCAATGCTTTTAATGATTTTACTAATATGGGAAGGCTTCAAGACTTCGCTTTAGGAGGTAGGAGTTTCACAAGATATAATAGAGAAGGATGTAAATTAAGTAAACTTGACAGATTCATTGTCTCTAGTAATTTTTTTAGTTTTTGGAAGAATGCTAAAGTCAAGACCCTTTGTCGAGAAGGCTCTGATCATTGCCCTTTAATGTTATTAGAAGACCCGAAGGACTTCGGGCCAAAATGCTTCAAAGTATTTAATCACTAGATGGAGGAGGATGGTTTTAACAAGGTGATAGAAGCCTCGTGGGCTAGTGGCGATTATAGAGGTTCAGCGGATATTGTCTTAAAAAATAAGCTTAAACAGCTAAAGGTGGATATTAAAAGCTGATGTCGGTACATTTATGAGAAAAACAGTTGCAAAAGGAAGGATATTCAATCTTGATTGAATGAATGGGACGCTAAAGCTGAAGCGGGGATTCTCACCACTTTAGACTGTTTGAAACGTGAGGAAGACCTGATGGTTCTTAATCGCTTAGAACAAAATGAGAAGGACTCACTTAAACAAAAAAGTAGAGTTAAATGGGCCATCGAAGGAGATGAGAACACCAAATATTTCCACTCTATCGTGAACAAGAAAAGTTGAAGAAATCAAATTAACGGTTTGAATATAAATGGGAATTGAGTTGAGAACCCGAGCACTATTTATTCTGAGGCAATTAACCACTTTTCTAACCGTTTTCATGAGCCTGAACCCAATTGCCCAAAATTTAAATATGCGCTTTTTAAACAGTTGGATCAGCATGACAAATGCTTTCTTGATTATTCTTTCACTTTAGATGAGGTTAAAGAATCTGTTTGGAATTGTTGCGGCTCAAAGTCACCTGGTCCAGATGGTTTGAATTATTAAGCGATATTGGGACATTATTAAGATTGAATTCTTCAATTTCATAAAATACTTCGATAAGTATGGATGTTTAGCAAAAGGCTGCAACGCTTCCTTTATTGTTCTCATCCCAAAGATCTTGGACCCGTTGGATTTGGGAGACTACTGACCTATCAGCATTATTGGATGCATGTATAAAGTATTATCAAAACTCCTTGCATCTCGTTTAAGCAAGGTTATCCACAAGCTGATTAGCCCAAATCAGTCCGCTTTTTTGGCCGGAAGACAAATTTTGGATGGAAGTCTAATTGCAAACAAAATTATTAATGTTGCTAGTAAAGAAAAGCTTCGACTCCTCCTCTTTAAAGTTGACTTTGAAAAGGCGTTTGATAGTGTGAACTCACACTGAAACTTCCTTATAGACCATAGTTACAGGAAACGCTAGCTTACCCGTGTTTCCCGTTCCGGATTGTGAGCACCCAAACGCTGTACGATCGCGTTCCAGATCGCTTGGGATCGCGATCTGGTTCGCTAAATTTCATGTTGTGAAGAAGAAGATAAATGGAGTGCTTGATGTTTGAAGAAGAAGAATATGTGAGGATGAAGAAGGTTGGGAAGAGGAATAGGTTGGGAATAAGAGTAAATTGGAGAGAGAAAAAGATAAATAAATGTAGTATATTTAGGTATGTACTTTACTTTTTGACTATGGTGTCTTTCTTAGTTTTTCAAAAACGTAAAAGTATCACTTTTTATTTTATTTTTTCTTTTCGTGTCATTTATCATTTGAGGATTTAAAATTATACATCTAATTTAAGAGTCAAAATATCTACTTCACTAATATTAAAAGGTTAAAAATTAATACTTATTATTGTTAATACGGTACACCGTACCAAATCAGGTACATCATATCGAATTTCATGGTACACCAAACCGAAGCGAACCGTAGCGTTCTGAAATGAGCCTACCCCTGCTCGTACCAAATTAAGGACCTAGCGAACCGCGTTCCCATTTTGCGATCTCGTACCGAAGCGAATCGCGTTCCGTGTGACTTTGTTATAGACAACATGGCTCAAATGGGTTTTGGAGTAAAATGGCGTAAATGGATATATACATGCCTTTCATCAGCTTCAGTTTCTATTCTTATCAATGGTTCTCCCTCTAAAGAGTTTCCAATGAAGAGCAGTCTAAGGCAAGGGGACCCACTTTAGCCTTTTCTTTTTCTTATTGTTGCGGAAGCTCTGCAAGTTATGGTTACTGATTCGTGTAATAAAGGTATTTACAAGGGGCTTTCTCTCTACAATGACAGGGCAAACATATCCCTCCCTCAGTACGCCGATGATGCCTTATTTTTTGGTGAATGGTCAAAAATAAATGTTAAGAATTTAATTCGTATCATCAATTGTTTTCATGATGTGTCAAGGCTCAAAACAAATATCTCAAAGTGTAAGCAGTTTGGCATCGGGGTTCTCTTGAGAGACGTCGAGAATATTGCGCGAGCCTTCAATTGTTCGCATGGCTCTCTGCCATTCTCCTACTTAGGTCTGCCCGTGGGAAGAAGTATGAGGAAGATTGCGGACTAGACCGAAGTGATTAACAGAATCTCTAAAAGGCTTGCTTCTTAGAAAGAAAAATTACTTTCTATAGGAGGCAGACTTACTCTTGTGAATTCGGTTCTTGGAATTCTTCCGGTATATTTCTTATCTCTATTTAAGGCTCCTGAGGCAATTATTACTAAACTTGAGTCTATGAGAAAATAGTTTTTTTGAGGAATGAAGGAAGGTGTTAAAAAGATGTGTTGGGTAAGCTGGAATAAAATCCTAGTATCCAAGATTGATGGCGGTCTTGGGGTTGGTAGTATTAAAGCTAAAAACATAAGGCTCCTCGGAAAATGGAAATGGCGTTTTAATAATGAGCAAGGGGCGTGATGGAGAAAAGTAATTGCTGAAATTCATGGTTCAAGTGGTCGTTTTGACTTGATGGTCGTTCCTAGAAAAAAGTAGCACATGGTCTGATATTGTTAGTGCGTGTAATAGGATTGAACAATTAGGTGTTCCTCTTAATAACCTTATGGTTCGGAAAATATACTGTGGAACTCAAACTTTGTTTTAGACGAATAACTGGTTAAAAGATTCAGGACCGTTAAAAGATTGTTTTCCTCGTCTCTTTGCTTTGGAACAACATAAAGATTGTCTTGTGGCAGATAGATGGGTTATGGAAAAATATGTTTGGCAAGGTAAGTGGGCTTGGACTAGACAACCTAGTGGGCGAGCTGTTGGAGATCTTACAAAGCTAGTGTCTGGCTTAAATGGGTTTACTCTAGATGAATCTCAAGAGGATAAGTGGGAGTGGGTCTTGACTTCTTCTCGCAAGTTTACAGTCGCCTCGTTGTGTCGTGCTATTCAATTAAGAGTGAATACTAATGATGTCTCTACTCCTCCTTTCTCTTGGAACTCATGGGTGCCTCGCAAGGTAAATGTTTCTGCTTGGCGTGTCGCCCTTGATCGGCTCCCAACTAGGTTGAGCCTATGCGAACGTGGAATTAATCTTCCACCGTTGTAAGTTTCTTTTGGTGTGCTGCTGACGAGATCTTGACATTGTTTCTTGCTTCTGCTCAAGTAAACGTAGTTGCCTGCAGTGCGGCACATACCTTTTCGACGTTGTGGAACCTTCCTCCTCGATACTCTTTATGTGACATCCTTCCGGGATATTTGCATTCATAACGATCCAGTGGCAATGAATGCTTTTGAGATATCATGGAATGATGCCTAGTCTCTAAATAGAGTTTGTTTGTGTGAAAATGGCGGAATAAATTTTGATTCTTCGGTCTCATGCAGAGTTCTTCGGCTTTCACGAGACATATATCCTGCCCGATCAAAGAAGTGAATCTTTATTGTGGCCATTGTTACAAGATTATTTTTTATTTTTAAATTACATTTTTTTTTTTAGTTTTTTTTTCCCTCCCCCTCCACCCCCCCTTTCCCTTTTTCTTTTTTTTTTTTTTCTTCTACATACCTTTTATTTTTTTTTTTCTCGTATTTTCTCTCTCTTTTTATCCTTCCCTTCTCCTAAATGTCACGCTACGTGGTGGAGGACCTAACTTAGGAGACCTGAGTGTAGACGCTAGCCAGCATTGTATGACTAGATGAGTCAAAGATGATGGGGATATGAGTGAGAGCAAACCTTATGTGTGAAGAGCGCTCAAGAAAGTTGCAAAGAACGCCTGATGATAATCATCTCAACTGCCATTTTGGGTCTTTTGCAAGAATAACCCACATGGTTAGTGTGTATCCCTAGTAATCTTGTGTGTGGTCATTGTTGATTTTGACAATAGGGTTGAGATTTTGTGTGGTTGTCTGATCGCACAATGAGAGTTAGATACTGGTAGAGAGTGAGTTATATTGCAATTTATATTAGAGGAATGCGTCTCACGTCTATCTGGACGTTTGAATTTAGGGTTTAATTAAAAAGTAACTGTTAAAAATGTGAGAAAACAGTAATCTATCCATTTAAAAGTAGGAAAACCCTTTGCACGAGAATCAAATGCCCCAAGAACTAATAGTCTCAATGGGTAACTTTTATAAGATAAATATCAACTTTAATCTACCACGACGAATGGACTCATAACCAGTACAAATGAAAAGTCACACCCAGACCAAGAAAGAGAAAATTACATATTACCGTAGGAAAGAGGGTCAAACTAGTAGGAAAAATGAAACTACTTGATTAGGAAACCTGGGAACAACCAGAGGAACACTTAAACTAACCAGTATGAAACTCGATGTCAATCATATTAAGGCCACATGGGTCAATGTAGAGCAATAGACAAATCCACTAATTCCACCCCCCCCCCCCCACCCCTCTGAAATAAATATAAATAATCCCCTTGCCACTTCCTTCACCCCTAAATCCCACTGGATCTGTCTGCAAAAGGTGAGGCCAATAAGACACAAGACATATACAAGATAGTGGAAAGTGAAAATTAACTATCAGAAGGAACGAATTACAAGGAAATAAGCAAGAGGAACTAAACACTAACAGAGAAAAAGTTAAAACTACACAGAAGAAAAAGTTAAAAACTATGTGTTTTTCTTGCTAGGATAAAAATACATATTGTAGCAAGGAAAACTTCATTGGTAAATAAAATTTAAAAAAACCAACTATCTTAGAAAAATTATACAACAAACGGTCTCATGCCATTGGACACAAATCCTCCCCCTCAATCGAGCATTATGGATTGAGCTTGCCAATGTTAACCACAAGAATGACTTCAAACCTAGTCAATCCAAATGCCTTGGTTAACAAATCAGCTCACATTAATCATCAGTATGTATTTTTGAAGACTTGAATGAAGTTTTTTTGCCTTAGCATCTGCTATATGAAATGCATGCCTAATGTCTATGTGCTTTTAGTCACGTTGGTGAATAAATGGTGGTTTAACTTGCAAACTGGACCTTTGGTTATTCATATAAAGATTTTGGTTTTTCAATAAAGTTACTACCCCATTATCGAATCAACTGATTTTGTATCAGAGTACCCTAACCTACTAGCAGTTACAAGACAGCGGCAAACATACTCGCTTCAGTGGGATGAGGTAGACCACACACTTGTTTGCTTCTTGCTTGCATGAGATCACCTCTCTACCAGAAACTGACATCCACCAGTTGGTGATTTCACCTTGTTTGCCCAGGCATAATCACTGACACTTAAGCTTCACAGCACAAAGGTGACTCTTTCTTTAGGGTACCATAACCCCAACTTAGGGTGAGCCCTTTAAGATACTTGAAAATCTTCTTCACTGCTTCTAAATTGGAAGTAGTAGAAGTGACTTGATTCCTTGAACAAGCACTGACTGCAAACATTATATCAGGCCTTGAAGCTGTCAAGTACATTAGTGAACCTATCATGGATCTGTACAAGTGTACATTTACAGGATTATCAGGTTTATTCTTGGGCTTAGGCTTTGGAGCTTCATAGTGTAACACCCTCAAATCTGGGCACGCAGCGGAATGTTGAATATCCGAGGGCGTTGCATTTATTGGATCAATAGCACAAGATATGAGAACGACCACTAAACGTGTCGTTTGAAAAAGAAACATTGGATTAACAAATTACTTGTTTGTTACATGAGCCCATGGCTTCAAAATGTTCAACAATATAAATAAAGATTCCAGTTTATAACAATTGTCCCCAAAATGTAATAAGACCCCAAATCTTAAGTGTTGACTCTTCAATTATTGACTTCCAATGTATCATCGCACCTCGTGCCTTATTGACCTGAAAAACATGCTTAAAACATCAACATAAAGTTGGTGAATTCATAGGTTTATGTAAATCAATAGTAGGACCGCAAGATTTTCAAGTGTATGATTTAGCAACACATGCAAACATCATAAAAAGTGGTTACGTTTTCCTAAGCTCATGACACCGAAGCTTGACATGTATGAACGCAAATAAATTGCCAGTAATTGCCCCTGAATGATGTTCTAACCCGAAACATCCCAAATTCGACATGCTATAACGTTCGTTCCCGGTGATAGCTAATCACCCGAACGGGGATCGTCAATCCCGAATAGATCTATCAAATACATTCGCGCTCACACAATGCAGTTCCCAACTACAACTATGCAACTAACAGTTCATGATAATGGGCTCAATGGGTTATCGCTACTTAGGCAAACACGTAATCGTTGTATAAAATGTACACTTGCGTCCAATTTGTAAAACAAAGCATGTTCTCACCCCAAAGTTGTAAATCATTTCAATAACATTAAAACATGGGGCTATGAACTCACCTTTGCAGGTAGTTCTCTGAATGATAATAAATATCTAAGTAAGCAGTGGATCACACCGTCAAGTACCTAAGTAAATACGGTCGAGTCTTAGTCTACATATTTAGGCTAACGACTCAATGTATAAACTATAAAATTTTTCTAGTTTATATAAATTGTTATCACTTGTGTGGTGGTGTACACGTTTATTGTATTCGTTTTCCTCGTTTGCTCTTGGGAAGGTGTACAACCATATGCTCTTAAGTTTACAAGGTGTTTAAGTATTAATAATAAATACACTTATTTATCATTCGCGTGGCTTTAGTTATATAAGTATCCGTATTATATCGCGACTAGTCCGATACCATAAGCGTTTATTTAAATCATTTAATTATATAAAATACCCTTAGGTTTTCATTATTGGCGAAAGCAGTCCTTATAGTTTAAAATAGAATATTTACCATTTACACCCCTGAGTTTCCATATTGCTACATTTAGTCCCTCTATTTTACAAAATTACCATTTTGGTTCTTATGAGTTTCAAACAGTCCCTCCAGTTCAGAAATGTCAAAAGCAGTCTTACTAATATGCTAGCAGTATTAACAATATGCTAGCAGTACTAACTTCTTAAGCCTGACAGTATTAACTTCCAATTTAGCTCGTATCATTCAACCGATTAGTGAGTTACAAATTCGTTATGTTTTGTTTGAGTTCGTGTTGGACACAAGAAGTTTAGGAATGTCAAAAACAGTATTATTAATACACTAGCAGTATTAACAATATGCTAGCAGTACTAACTCTGCTAGCAGTACTAACCATTAAGCCTGGCAGTATTAACTTCTGCTAGCAGTACTAACTCCC
>BQNB010132547.1:0-18607 GCA_026074375.1 Tanacetum coccineum
AAATTTTAATTATTGCTTAAAAACGTAAAAACGCATCCACTGACGAAAGACTACGATAAAATACAATATGGTTCGCTCCCGGAGATGATTCTCAGATATTAACGGGACAACTTCCCGGTTACGCGTAAAAGTTATACGAAACTTATAAAAATTCAAATTATTAGACGAAAAACGGTTATGATACTGAACGGAAATTCACGGGTTGTGACAATGAATCCTAGAGGTTGTGCCACCTCCTCATTGATAAAACCGTTCAGGAATGCACTTTTTACGTTCATTTGGGATAACTTAAAATCTAAGGCACAAGCATAAGCTGGCAAGATCCTAATAGACTCTAACCTATCAACTGGGGCATAAGTTTCATCATAATTGATGCCCTCTTGTTGATTATATCCTTGGGCGACTAACCTAGCCTTATTATAAGATACAACACCATTCTCGTCTAACTTATTCCTATACACCCATTTAGTTCCTATGATTGTCATATTCTTAGGTTGTGCTACTAAATTCCAAACTTCATTTGCAACGAATTGATTTAGTTCTTCTTGCATAGCAATTATCCAACTTTCATCATTTAAGGCTTCATTCACATTCTTAGGTTCTATAGTTGATATAAAACAAAAGAAGTTATTTTGGTTTTGGGCTTGAGACCTAAGGGTTCTTTGGTTAAGGTTTCCTATGACATTTTCTAATAGATGATTCCTAGATTCCTTAATATTTACTACATCATCAATTTCTAAAGTTTCATCCTCGATGTCATTTTCTAGGTTTTTCTTTTCGGTAACCTTAATTGCTTCTTCTTCATCTAAGTCATCATCCACCAATGGTGATGTTTTCAAGGGTGGAGGAGTCTCATCGAATGTCATGTTGAGTGATTCTTTGATTTTCCTACTGTGTTTATTAAGGATAATGTAGGCTTTACTATTTTGGGAGTATCCTAAAATACACATTCGTATGACTTTGGGTCAAACTTGGTAAGGTAGTCTTTGGTGTTTAAAATGAAGCACTTGCTTCCAAACACTCTAAAGTAATCAAGAGTAGATTTCCTACCTCTCAAGAGTTCATAAGGTGTTTTTCTAGAATGGCTCTAATTAGGATTCGGTTGAGAATATATGTTGAAGTATCTACGACGTTACACCAAAACTTTTGTGGTAACAATTGCTCGTTCAACATGGTTCTACTCATTTCCTGAAGTGTCCTATTTTTCCTTTCAACCACGCCATTTGATTGAGGAGTGCGTGGAGCCGAGAAGTTATGTGTAATACCGTTGGTATTGTAAAACTCTCCAAATTGCACCTCATTATCAAATTCTCTACCGTGGTCAATTCTAATTGACACTATTGAACAACCTAATTGGTTTTGGATTTTCCTACTAAATATTTCGAATTGATCGAAAGCTTCGGTTTTATCCTTATGAAATCTATTCCAAGTATACCTAGAGTAGTCATCTACTATGACTAGGGTGTAACGGTTTCCTCTATAACTTCGTACGGCGGAGGGACCAAAGAGATCCATATGGAGAAGTTCTAAGCGTCTAGTCATTAAGACTACATTCTTAGCTTTGTGACTAGCGTAAGCTTGTTTTCTAATTTTGCAAGCATCACAAAAATAAAGATCAAACTTAAGCTTAGGTAAGTTTCTAACTAATTCCTTAGAGGCCAACGATTGAATGAGACACATATTTGCGTGTCCTAATCTCCTATGCCACAAGGTGGAATTTTCATCAATCGTAGTTAGACAAATTTGATCCTTAGGCTTATTTCCTAATTTCATCACATATAAGCCTTTCTTCCTAATACCTCTACCTATGACTTTACCGTCCTTAGTGATTTCACTATCATGTTCAGAAAAAGTTACTCTACACTTATTGTCACATATTTGTCCTATACTTAGCAAATTAAATCCTAAGTTATCAACATGTTCTACATTATCTATTTTGAGAGAGTCATTGGAAATCGTACCTTTGCCAATGATGTTACCGCGAAGATTACTACCAAAAATGACGTTACCTCCATTGTATGCCTTGTAAGTGGAGAAGAGCTTTCGGTTGCCCGTCATATGTTTAGAGCATCCGCTATCCTTGATCCATTCGTCGGGCTCCAAGTCGACTCCAAGGCATATCTATTTATATAAGACAATAACTCAAACATTTGGTCCCCAATATCTCATGGGTCCAAAGTTGTTAGTGCCAAACATCCCTTGCATTTGATGCAATTGGTTGGGATGTGAGAATGGAAGACACATTTCCCATGGCATGTAACTTTGACGTGGAAAGTTGTTCCAACTTACGGGAAAGCCATGAGGTTGGTTTTGTCGACCAACATGTCTTTTTGGTTGCGGTGTTTTAGGACGAGAATAATTATTATTGACTCTTCTAGGAGGTGGAGTTTTTGATCTAAAATTGGGTTTAGAAAATCCAACTTCGGGTTTTGACAATGGCTTATAGAATTGTTTAACTTCATTGTCACTAGCAACGAGAACTTTGGCTTTGTTTACAATTATGTGTTTTGGTCTAGGACCCAAAATGGATTTTTGAAAAGACACAGTTTTCTCAGATCCAGGCGTTGCTGGTGGCGGTCCCATAATTATTTTGGAGGCCGCCTGGTCATTTAGGGGGCCGCCCATATTTATGGGACCTCCATCAGAATACACCTTTTTTTTGAGCTTTCACAAATTTTATTTCCTTAGTTCCACTAGATGATGCTTCAAATGAATTAAACCCTAAACCTAATTTATCACTGGAGGGTTTTTGATTACTAAACATTTCATTTAAGCAATGTGTACTCTTTTCAAATTTGTTTAATCTAGTGGATTCTTCTTTGAGCTTTTCATTCTCAATTTTAAGTGCATGACACTTTGCACAATCGAGATCAACTCCCTTGTTTTTCTCGAGTATGGACAATTTATCTTTTAATTTTCTAAGCTCATTTTCTAGACCATTTCTAGTAGCTTTTAACCTTTTGTTCTTAGTGATTATCTTTAGACTCATTTTGCATAATTTATCATATTCGTTGTCTAAAGCTAAATCATCCATTGATGAATTTTCATCACTAAAGTAGGAGGATTCGGAACATACCTCACTTGATGCATGGGTTATAAGACACGTTTCATCTTTGACCTTCTCATCATCTTCTTCACCGCTATCGCTCCAAGAGCCTCTAACAAAAACTCTTTGGTTCTTATCTTTCGGTGGTTTTGGACATTCTCTAATAAGATGATTCGGATCGCCGCATCTAAATCATTTTCTATCACTTTTACCGTTCTTGTCATCACGGCTTCTTTGGAACGTCTTTTTGTCATTCTAAGGTTGCCTCGTGAACCTACCTTTTCTTTTAAAGAACTTCTTGAAGTCTCTTACCGCCATGGCGTACTCTTCGTCTTTACTACCAAAATTCGAACACTCTTCATCACTAGATTCGTTCTTAGCCTTTAAAGCAATAGATTTCCTTTCAACTTTTGCTTTGACTATTTCAGAATCTTTCTTGATGATCATTTCGTAAACTTTGATGTTCCCGATAAGTTCATCAAGAGATAGTGATGTTAAGTCTTTCGACTCTTCAATCCCCGTGACCTTTGCTCTCCATTTAGGATGCAGAGCCCTAAGAAACTTCCTTACGTAGTTCTTACTAGAATAACCTTCATCAAGAGCTTTAAGACTAGTAAAAATAGTATTAAATCTAGCAAAATCAATATCTATAGATTCGTCTTCAGAAATGACGAATTGTTCATATTGTTGAACCAAAATGTCGATCTTATTATCTTTGACTTGGCTATTACCTTGATGGATGATTAACAAAGTTTTCTAAATTTTTTTGCCGTGTTACACATGATAATTCTTTCATATTCATTTCTTAGCAAAGCATTGTAAATAACCATTTTGGCTTTATTATTTTTCACAAGTCTCTTTTTGAGATCATCGGTTTGTTTTTCAAAAGGGATAACCTCATCTAATTTGGTTTTTAGATTTTGTACAATAGGTTGAAAATAACCGTTGGTAATAACATGCCAAAGATCTAGATCTTTTGATTTATCATATGTCTCGAATCTATTTTCCAATAAATAAAACTATCGCTTTCAAAGAGTGGTGGTCTTTGCATATATTGCCCTTCTAGATATTTGTCGGAATCCATAGATCGATTCAAGCTTTAAAATACAGTATATTTTAAAAATCTTGAGTGACCTTGCTCTGATACCAATTATAGAAACTAGAAGGGTTACACGTTTGTTTTACGGTTTAAAATTTTACTTTTAAAAAT
This sequence comes from Tanacetum coccineum, assembly GCA_026074375.1. NCBI lineage: Eukaryota > Viridiplantae > Streptophyta > Magnoliopsida > Asterales > Asteraceae > Tanacetum > Tanacetum coccineum. Next base: position 4,257 of record BQNB010132547.1, read on the forward strand.
GTATAAATCCGAGTTATATGTTCAATCAAATCACAATATGAACAAGCAATAACTATCTAAACGAAAACTAAATAACAATAATAATAATGTAAAGAGATAAGGAAAGAAACAACCAACCAAGACACCGAGATTTTATAGTGGTTCGGCTACGAAGCACCTCTTGGCCCTACTCCATTCCCTGAGTATCCGACTCTAAATTTCACTATGTCAACAAGCTCCCTTTAGGCGGAGAAAACCGTTTACATGTCGCTTACGTTATTTTCTGACACTAAGCTAAATGTCGACTCCTAATCTTAGCTAGAACCAATCTATCACTACACAAGATATACACACTCACAAGATCTACACTATCGGATCTACACAATATCCGAATTACACAAATACACAAGATAAATACAATAGAGGTTTGGTACTTTGAAGAAAAGAGGAGAGATCACTAATTAACACTTCGTTTCTTGACGAATACGAGTGTTCTTCTCTTGCACTTGAATGAGAGGGAAGAGATCAGAAGAAGAGATTAGATCACTTAAAACAAGATCTAAGTATGTTAGTGATCAAGAGTTTTAGTGAGAGAAAAAAGGTTTAGAGAGAGAAAGAAAAGACTAAAAAATTTCGTGTAAAGAGGAATTATTTTTCTGCTAGGAATGGAGCAGTATTTATAGGCAGAGAATCCCAACGGTCATCTGGTGGCGATCCCGGCGGTCCCTTATATATAAGGGGGCCGCCAGGCCTTTAAGGGGGCCGCCACTAAACTTCGCTCCCTTTTTTGTCTTTTTGTAGTGAAGGTTGTATCTGTTATGGAACCTTCCATTTTGGGAGGAAAATTTGAATTTCAAATTTTAAGTTTTTAATAAAACTTTTCTTTTAATTAGAAAATATTTTTGACAAAAGTCTTTTTAGAGAAAATATTTTGTAGAATTAAAAAGTGAGGATTAAAGTAAAAATATTTTCTTGATCACTAATCATGCTTAATTATTTTGTTTGTTCATACCTTAAGTGATCACTAATCTTAGAAATGGAATTTTACATTTGATAATTTGTAAACGTTTATTTTTATTGTAAACATTTTTACATTTTGTTATTATCAAAACGTTGAGAGGTCGAAAAATATAAATAACGTTTTTAGACATTATTTGTATTAACAATTATCTTGGTTTAAAATGCTAGTCAAATGGGGTCAAAGAGTATAAGTATCATATGGGAGGGTCTTGCACAAGAAAACAAGAGGAAAAAGACCTTATGGGATGTCACTTTCTCTCCCTTACACAACACTCCCCATCAAACATGCATGCATAGAAATTCAAAAGATGCTCTTATCTTTTATTTTGAGCTTGGATCAGATTTTTATAAAGGAGGGGGGGGGGGCATAGAACGAAATTTTTGACTTATAAATACGGGATAAACAATAACTAAGGTTTACACGAAAAGATTTTGGGTTTTCGGGGTTCCGTTAGGTCAAAAACGCAAAAACCGCAAACTAAATGTTAAAACGTAAAAGTAAGTATTGGAAGTGATTATAACTCACGAAAACACTTTAAAATGATAAAAAAACTCCTACAATATTAAACTCTAATCAAAATACGAAGTTCAGAACGTGTCCGACTGAAGTTTTATTTTAGATTTACGCGTGGTTAAACTTCCTGGTAAAACTGCTATTCAAACGTAACGTAAAAAGTAAAAATAATGAACGGAAAAGGATTTAAAATATTAACCTGGAATTTACGGGGTGTGACAATGCAGATCATGAGCTGCCTCTACCTGCAAGTATTCATCTGTGCCCTCATGAGGTGTGTAAGCCTGACCTACATAAAAACCATGGTGCAAGTAAAAAAGTAAGGTAATGTGATCGTCACGCACCAAGCCTAAAACTGATGTTTGAGATAGTGGGAAAAATGGCATACCGTGTTATGTTGTGCCTTTAAAATGAGAGGCTCGGGCAGTAACATCCATGAGACAACAATTAAAAATAGTAGTAGAAGCACAAGTTGATAATGAAACAATTTGTACTAGTTTAGTAATACGGATGCCTTGTATTTAACTATCATTATATTTAGATTTAAGCACGAAAAATCCCACAAAAAATGAAGTTAGTAGAAGAGTCAAACCTCAACTGTATTCTGGTTTGGGAAAAGCTGTTTGTCACAGAGATCATTAGCGGGGCTAAGGAATGCGTATATCATCGTATAGGATAGATCATGTAGTGAACCTGTGACCCACTTTACAATGTTAAGGTGTGAAAGGTAACCAATCATACCATTCAAAAAACCTATTTGTGAAATAAATTGAAACCTGCAAAGTGCGTAATTTAGAAAAGAAAAATCAAAATTCAAGTACTATATGATATATCAGTTAATATAATGAATGCCGCATACAAAAAGATATAATAAACTGTTATGCTTACTAAGACTTAAATATGACAACAATGGTGGTAGTACCATTTGTCAATACCACCTTGGCAGCGAATCTTAATACCTCATTGATAACAATAAATATTTTTTGATACTTTTCCATATCAAAATCCCATGTTATTGCCTTGTTTTATATTCCTTTATTATAGATTTGGTACTTAAAATGTTCATATTTACATTTACAGGATAAACAAGGCATTGGAACAAAATGACGTGAAGAATGGATGCTTCTACTAAAGAAATATATATGAAGTTATTCACTTATGATTTGGAGTTATTATGAAAGGCTAGTGAAAGAATTATGTGAAGAAACGATGCTGAAAAATTAAAGAAATGTTTCAGAAGTGTGCTCTAGAATTTTGACCATAACTTCTGCATACAATCCTTTCGAAGTTGATTCAAAGCGGCCATGATTGAAGACAGTGATATCTAAAACTTTTGTGATTTTGGGTATAGCCGATCACAACTGAAGAGTCACAATTTAGTAATAACTACAAACTTACTGCAGGGTTACGCAGAAACCAAACACTTCAATTACGCCATAACCTCTTCAGTTACGCCATAACTAAATACACCAGTCACGCCATAAACCTGTCACATTAGAGATTGATCATCCTAGTCAAGGTTACGGCGTAACCAAACGCATCACTTACGTCATAACCAATTTTAAGCCTGCATCATGGAAAGTCTACATTACGCCATAAAGTCCATTTTGCCTATATTTTGGAATGTCTACATCGGCAAGGTTACGGCGTAACCTCGCGAATTAGTTACGCCGTAAACTATCAGAAACCTATAAATAGGGGCCAAAATCAGCCTTCATAATCATCCTTCTCCCTCCCATATGAGGGGACGACTGAGACATCTCCCTAAGTCATTTTTCTGCACTCTCCAACCCTTCAAGAAGGAAGAATCTGGTCCCGATCATCATCATCATACTAGTTTGGTTCGATTATCATGTTTTCATTACTTTCATTAATTGACGATGATATTGATTGTATGAATACAATTTTTAGCTAAACTTATCTTATTAATTATCCTTATGATTCATATATTTCTTGTTAATTATGGTTATCTATTTGGTTATATTACTTTGACCATGAGAATGCCAAATATGATGCTCGCTTACCATGATCTGTGGGACAAAATTTCGGTTAGTATGACCAGTATGCTGGGATTCGCGAGGTTAGTGAGGATTAGATGACCATTCAATCCTTGTTTTCTTATATAGTAGAACAAAGTGAATCATTAAGTTAATTAAAAAGTAATTAGGACCGTATCCCCTTCTCTTCAAATCATACTTAGTTCATTTCTTTTAAGTTTTCGTTCTTTTTATTCTAACACTGCTTTTAACGTGACAACCAATTTAAACTCATATTTTTAACCGCCTTTTAGCTCTTGGGACGACCTCGGATCTACTAAAACTACATTACTCACGATCGGGTTCTCTGCCCGTTAGTGCGTTTGTAAGGTGAAATGAGTTTTATAAATTTCAAACTTGGTAAATAATTATTTAAAAGAAAATATGCATCAAGTTTTTGGCGCCATTGTTGGGGAGCTAAATAGGTTTTAAATTTGAGTTTTGTATATATTTCAATTTCTTATTATTTATTTTTCTTGTAAAAGCACAATCTACTCGTATCTTGTGTTTAAATTTCAGGAATCGTGGAAATAGAACCTGATATTGAGAACATGACGCTTAACGGGTACTTAGATTATGAACCTGAGAAAGAAAGGCGATTATGGGATAACGTTCGATCCAGAAGAAGTCCAACTAATTATGATGAGGCGGATGTTGACTCTTTTCACCAGAATAAGAGTAAGACTTTTAGCTATCCATATTCTCATAGCTTAACTCCTCCACACCCTTGTTTCCTACCTGTTCAACCCTATCCCAAGAATTATTTCTTATCTACCAATGTGAGCAACAATATGGACATTGATAATATGACTATAACAGAATATAATCTATACATTGCTAAACAAAGCCTAGATAAGAATCCACTAAATAATCACTCATATGGTTTCAAACCCTAATTTTTCGCTCAACCACCACACCACCTAACACTCCTGTGGATAAAAAGGATTTCGACTTTGATAAGATCTTGGATTACTTATTTAGAATAGAAGCTAAAAACATGAAGCGAATGGGGCAAGATAAACTTCAGGATAGTATTTGGGAACATGATAATGATTTGGAGGAGGATCGGGAGGATGATGGAGATGATAGGGATACTTTTGATATGTGAGATATTACGATTAAAGACGTAGAACGAATTAGGCAATTCCTTACACCTAACATTTTTGACGTAATAGAAGATGTTATACAACCTTTGATCCCAACAACCCTACACACCACACCACCTAACGAAGATTATGTAGCACCGGCTACTAAACCCATTTTGGAAAAGCTTTTGGAAGACAAGATCTTAAATGTAGCCATGGTCGATGAAGAGGCTGATCCTACTAGGGATCTTGAGGAGCCTGAAAGACTCCTTGTTGAATATCCTCATTTTATGGAAATACATGTGCATTCAGTTATCACTAAACTCGAGCCTTACATTTCATACTCAACCACTGAGTCCCTTATACAGAATATTTGAATCATACAAGTCATCGACTAAACTATATAAGGTAGATAGGGAAATGAAATTTCCTTCCAGGTATGGTCTTAAATCATCATTTCCCTACCCTGTAGCAAATGAACACCCGAATGATGTTTATTGCTACTTCCACCCACACTTGATCCCAAGTGAATGGATGGACACCCTATTAGTAATTAAGGGTGGAGTCAAGCTAGAGACTCGAACAAAAACAAGCACTTCGTGGGAGGCACCCCATGCTTATCCTTGTATTTATGTTTTGTCTTATTTCACTTTAATTTTGCATATTAGTTGGTTTGCATGTTTCGCACTTTATTTTACAAGTTCCAGTAACAAAGAGGTCAAAATTAAGACCGGCTCGACTCGTAATTGTGTGGTAACATTGCTACTGTAGCAGCAGTTACGGCGTAACAATTATGGTTACGCCGTAATCACTTCATTTACGGCGTAAACCCTCTTATGGTTTCACCGTAACATATCAAACCAAAACTTTTTAAATTATCACATGATTACGGCGTAACCATCGGGGTTACGCCATAACCTTCTTCTGAAAACCTTAAAAATAAATTTGAAACATTGCTAAACCTTGTATAATTAAATGAACATTGTGGGTATGTTCTCCTGAAACCCTCGCGAGACTTCACTCGTCTACTTGGGCCACCAAGAGGCTTAAAATTCTTGTTGCATACGCTAAATGAAACCGTAATTTCTACAAAAGTGAGTTAGGATTGTATTATTATTCTGTACATTTTGGTATCTTTCTTTTTGCCGGATTTATGCTTTTGGTATTAGTTTTCTTGCAGCTTTTACAGGATGATGCACATGGAGAGGTGCTTGGTTAATTATTGGCTACAAGAACACATTTCAAATCTGGATTAGTTGGACACCATGCCATTGATGATGATGGGATATTTGTGATTGTGGATTTTGCTCGAAAACTTGAAGCATGGCTTAAAGCATGTTGTCTCTTCATTATATCAAGCAAAATTCAGGGGAGCGTCTTGTTCAAATTCTACTATTTCCATTATATTAATCATTTCATGCAAGGGGGTATATATTGTAAATTCTTGAAACTTATAAACTAGAGGGGCCAAAACTGTAGTTACTCTAAAGTTAAACCACAAGGGCCTGTTTTTCCATATTTCAAAGTTAAAGGTTTAAATGTTTAAAAATTATATATAAAGGGTCAAATTTGTAAATTAATATATACAAAGGGTATATATTATCATTTTTGTATTCTTAAAGGTATAAAATGTAATATTTTTATATTAATTATAAAAATATATTTAAATATTATAAGACTCGATTTTATTAAAGCCCGACATATTTGTTGTTATCATTCGTCGATCGAAACACTATAAAATAATTATGTTATATATTTAACATAATTTATCATCTACTATCTTTTGAAGAAACTTAAAAAGATAAATCTTATCCATAAACTATTGAACGTAACACGTAACTAGGAATTTTCATGTGAGGGGTTATCATTTGGTAGACTTTGACGAGTTTGCTGCCTTTTCTATACCATAATTGGTTTCCAATCCACTGTCAGCCTAATGAGTTTACTGTGATCAAGTAACATTGGTGTGGCGTTGTTAGTTTATTATGTATAACAAAAAGACATGTATGTTCAGCCGGTATAGAAACAAAAGAAAACAAAAAAAAATGCCACAAAAACAAAATATTACACGGTATATAGAGAAAGGCTATGGCACTTCAAAAGGCTATGACACTTCAAAATAAAAATTATAATCTTACGCAAAATCCTCAAGAATGACAGTCCTCCTTATTTTGTCAACCCCAACATAGTTTAAAGGAATAGCGTTAGAAATAGAAACAATCGTTCCAATGACATCTGTATTTTTGTAATAAAATTATTTAATTAAAGACTACTACACAAGTTAACAAAGTAAAAATCTAAAAAAAACTCACCACAAAGTTCTCTCTCAGAGAATTTTCTTGATGTGAAAGCACCAAAATGCTCAAACCTAAAGCCTCGTGGGTTGCTGTCAAAAATTCCAACCCTTGTCAGAGCCGTGTTCTTAAAGAAACTAAGTTTGTAACGATGGTGCAACAATTGACTTTTCTGCCATTTACCATCGCCGACCAAGTACAGATCGGTAACATGCTCCCTTCAATCCAGTATTGTTGGAACTTCCTTGATATCTTGGTTCCTAACAGTGGCTTAGCACTCGATTGAACCCAGCATAGCAAAATGATATAGTAAAAACTCATAATAATAAATTAGTTCTACACTTTCCAAATTAACCTAACAATTATCATCAGAACTTGCAAGACTGCATCTAAGCGCACAGACAGTCTCATTAGGTCCTTTGATTAGGGGGAGACATCCAAATACTGATCACACATGCCAGGGACATCATCAACATAAAATCCGAGGTCCACACAACAGAGTCATATTTAATCCCCATTTCTTTTAACTACAAGAGAGAACAAAAAAACATTTAATGTTTTATGATATACCAAATAACAATAAAATTCAAACATCCATGAATTGAAAAATTCAAATCTTTACCGGGGGTGTATATAGATATTTAGAGAAGAGATGAAGATGAACAAAGGTGAGTATAATTGTGTGTGTGCGCCTGGTATTTATAATCAATGCAGTATGTATGCATTGATTTGAGTTGATTTTTTCCAATTAGTTAGAATAAACTTTGGAAAGGTATTTTTATCATTAAAACTGATTATAACAAAAAAGAGGATGTTTTGAAGAATAGGTCAAAAATATTTCAGTTAATGTTTAAGATTAATGTTATTCAAAAAAGATCCAATAATTTTGAACGATTAATGATTTTCGGTTAGACATTCTGTAATTAACCTGTTCTCGTTATCCAATTAATGAGACGGTGAAGACAGGTTTATGTCAAAAGAGTTTTGTTTTATATTTTATTAACATTAATGTGTTCAAACTTTCCTATATTTATAATCATTAATGATTTTTGGTTAAGAGTGAATGCATTAATGATTTTCGTTAAGTTAATGGGAGGGCTTTGTTATTATTTTCAGCCGTTGGATTATTTTTTGTTTTCCCGTGTCCATTCTCTAGATTATTTGGCCAAGATTAGTTTTGCAAAATCCAAGTTTTATAATAATGATATAATAAATATATACTATATATATATTATATATATATAAATATATTAGAATATATATATAGATATATATGATATATATATATATATATATATATATATAATATAGATTGTAGATTATTTAAGATCATTAATGATTTTCGGCCTAATACTTTCTGTAATTAACTCGTAGACACAATGAAGAGATGGTGAAGGACATTTTTATGTCAAAAGAATTCGTTTTTTTAATTTTAATATTCATTAATGTTGTAGTCAAAAAACTTTTCTATATTTATAATCATTAATGATTTTCGGTAAGATGTGCATTAATGATTTTTCATTAATTAATATTCGATTTCTATTTGGTAAGAGGTCTGCAAAAGAGTTTTGTTTTTATATTTTATTAATATTAATGTGTTCAAAACTTTCCTATATTTTATATCATTAATGAATTCAGGTTAAGAGTGTATGCTTTATAAATGATTTTCTAAATTAATGGAGGGTTTTTGTTATATGTTTCCGCATTATGATTATTTTTGTTTTAATTTATATCATTAATGGTTGTTCAAACTTTTCTATATTTATAGTAACTTTGACCGTTAGTCCTTTGTTTAACCAATTATTCGAGTTTTTTTTTGTCCCACATGGAACATTTGACTAGTTTTTAAGAAAGACTATGGGGTGTATAAACAAGTTGAGATTATGAGTATTGCAAATGTTGTTTAAAGCCTCTTCGATACCCACGATCCATACTTTTTATTAATCTTGGCCCAAATAATCTATATTTGCAAAATGGAGATTTAATATGACACATTGTGTAAAAAAAGCTCTTCGAAAATCATTAATGATTATAAAAAAAACTCTTTTACAGACTCTTACACGAAAATCTTGGCCAAATAAATCTATAAGCCAGTTTTGCAGACTCTTACAAGATTAGTTTTGCAAACCAACTGAGTCATATAGATTATTTGGGCCAATTATAAGAACTTTTTACCGGGGGTGTATATAGATATTTGGAGAAGAGATGAAGATGAACAAAGATGAGTATAATTGTGTATGTGCGCCATGTATTTATAATCAATGTATAGGGTTTGACATGATTTGAGTCGTTCAATTTAGTAAGATAACTTTGAAAGGAATTTAATCATTAAAACTGATTATAACAAAAAAGAGGGAATATTTTGAAGAATAGGTCAAGAAAATATTTTCGGTTTTATGTGAAAGATTATTTGTTTTTCAAAGAAAGTTCCTATAATTTTAAACATATAATGATTTTTGGTAAAGAATTTTCTATAATTACCTTGTTTGACTCAATTAAAACATAAATGAGATGTTGAAAAACAATAATGTTTTAGTCAAAGGAGCTTTGTTATAATATGTTTTCCAGCCGTGACTATTTTGTTTTTCACTGTCATTCTCTAGATTATATGGGGCCTATAATATAAACAAAAATCAAGGCTCATTATTTTTGATATATCTTTGGTGAGAACCCTAAAAGCCAACTTCCTTTTCTGTTCCCCTTTTTTTTTTTTTTCTTTTTTTTTTTATTTTTTTTTTTTTTTTTTTCCTTCTCTCGAGTTCTTTGTTGATGAATCGAGTACCGAGATGGGGACAGGTTTCTTGCCCTGCATCTTTTAGAATGCATGGTATAGAAGAGTCCTCATCTAACAACCTGAGCAAGCAAAACGCATGCCAACAAAGTGTTGAGCCAATTGTCAAACGTAAAGGAGCGAAGGATGCTATTAAGGCCTTGACATCAAAGGTAGTCTTTATTTATCACGTATATATCAAAAATCATACACTTGAAATTTTAAACAAACTAAATTAAACATGGATTAGTGATTACACAATGCTTTAAAACTGATTATTTAAGGGCCAGATTGTTACAGTTTAAAACACCTATAAGTTATAAATGATCACATTATGTATTAGGCTCTTAATACAATCTTATTCCAAATTCACGATTATATATGATGTAATTGTTTGGATTTTTTTGCAGCTACAATCAATGTCTATAAGAGTTTATGGCGAAAAACAAGCAAAGCTCATGTCGATACCCCAACATGTGCTAGGCAGTTGATGTATAGTTCAACACACGGGACTTGTGATATTGAGGCCAGGGACATTAATAATTCGTGTAATGCCACTCTTGTACCGGTTTTGCACACAAGTCATGGTGTCAACACAAGCCCATTTGATGATACAGGGGATAAAAACTGTAGGATTTCGGGCTCAAGTTCTTTGTTGATGAATCGAGTACCTGAAGATGGGGAAAGGTTCTGCCCTGCATCTATAGAAAGCATGTATAAAAGAGATCCTCATATTCCAACACCCCGCAAGCAAAAAGCATGCCAACAAAGTGTTGAGCCAACTGTCAAACGTAAAGAGCCGAAGATGCTATTAAGAGCCTTGACATCCAAAGGAGTCATATTTATCACGTATACATACAAAAATCAAACACTTGAAATTTTAAACCTACAAAAATAAACATGGATAGTGAACAGACAATCTTTTAAAAAATGATTATTTAAAGGGCATATTTGTACAGTTTCAAACTAAAAACACCTATCAAGTTATAAATGAGTCACATTATGCATTAGGCTTCTTAATACAATCTTAAATCAAATTCATGATTATATATTATTAATTGTTTTTGGAGATTTTTTGCAGCTACAATCAATGTCTCCAAGAGCTTTTATGCAAAAACAAGCAAATGCTCATGTCGATACCCCAACATGTGCTAGGCAGTTGATGTATAGTTCAACACACGGGACTTGTGATATTGAGGCCATGGACATTAATAATTCATGTAATGCCACTCCTGTCCCAGTTTTGCACACAAGTCATGGTGTCAACACAAGCCCATCTAATGATATAGGGGATAAAAACCGTGGATTTCGGCTCGAGTTCTTTGTTGATGAAGCGAGTACCGAAGATGGGGACATGGTTTCTTGCCCTGGCAGCATCTTTTAGAAAGCATGGTAAAGAAGTGTACATCATCTAACAACCGACAAGTCAAAAAGCATGCCAACAAAAGTGTTGAGCAAACTGTCAAACGTAAAGGAGCTAAGGATGCCATTAAGTGCCTATGACATCAAAGGGTAGTCCTTTATTTAAAATGTCAACGTATATATTAAAAAATCGTAAAATTATAAAATTTTTAAACAAACAAAATTAAACAATGATTAGTCATTAGACAATGCTTTAAAACTGATTATTTAAGGGCCAGATTGTTACAGTTTCGAACTAAAAACACGCTACAAGTTATCAATGATCACATTATGCATAGTCAATTAATACAAACTTATTCCAAATTCACGATTACTAGATGTTAATTGTTTGGATTTTTTTGCAGGCTACAATCAATGACTCCAGAGCTTTTATGCGAAAACAAGCAAAAGCACAAGTCAATAACCCCAACATTGGCTAAGCAGTTGAAGTAAGTTCAACATACCACTCCGGGATCTTGTGATATTGAGGCCATGTGACAATAATAATTCATGTAATCCACTCAATGTCTCTTTGTGCACACAATCATGGTGTCAACTACAAGCCCATCTATGAATTAGTCGTTAGATCTACACTTACAGAACAAGTAAAGCAAATACAAGAATGGATGGAACAATATCGACCAGGTGTCTATATCACTTTTGTTATGTTGCCCACTGGTCGAAAAGGGATCAAGAGAGTCCGATTCAGGTTCAAATTTTATTTTGTTTTTTTTATTATTACAAGACTATAATACAAATAGGCCATTTTGGGTCATGCTTCTGACTCAATCTTGGTTAGAAACAATTTCTTGAACATATTTTATGGCGTTTTATGTTTTGCAGTAAGAATACTCTTTCGGAAAGAGAGCATAGAGGTGTGTGGGAAGATAACCATCAAGAATATAAACAAATATTAACAATGTTGATGGCTACAGCAACTCATGTTATAGGCTCAAATAAAGGCTAACACGTAAGAGCTTTATTGGGCTTGGAAACAATCAAAATAAGCAACGTTTGGAATCAACTAACAGGAGGAGGTGTGTATTTTTGTATCATTTTGTCGAAAATGCTGGTATACAAAACTATTTATATGTCTGATATACGTCATCTCTTAGTTGCATTTTTGAGCAATCACTGCATTTCGCAATAAATTATCGTAAGTATCGTTACTTGTTGGTGATCGGTCATGAAATTGTGATTATTCATAAGGAGCATATAAATTTCTCAAGCAATCACTAATGCAAGATAGATAAAAACAGTTGTAGTAATTATAAGAATGCCAATTAATTTTTCTTGACATACAACATTTGAATATAGATATTGTTTTTGTTTTTTTTTGCATAAGCAAAACAAAAAAGGACATATATACGTTATCAAAAATTACAATCAAGCATTAACTCAACAATACACTCATAAAATCTATTTGATCTTGTACTAACTGCAATAAATACACACAAATTATTCATAACATGTATTTCATTGGCATACAATTAAAGAGGATGCTACTACTCCAACAAACATTTACATAAAAAAACATTAATGGTTACTATTAAACCTATCATTATGGTGTCCCAACAACCGATACTACCTCAAATTATTAAGACATTGCACATGTAATTAACGGTCACAAAATTACTAGATAAATTATTACTGTTTCATAATGCGTACATTTACTGTTGCCCCAAAAAAAGATACTTAAACTTGTTCATACGCGATTCCCCACCAAAGAATCCAATTCCCAGAAATAATATTTTGCATTAAATTTAGTTGCATGTCGATAAATTTTAGGCTCATGAATATAAATAGCCTCCAAAAAAAATATTTGAACCCTCCATGTTTTTTTATTTTTATAATTTTATAATTTATCAAATTTGTACCCTCCATGTTTTTTTATTTTTATAATTTTATATATGTTATAAACTGTGACACGGAAAAAACGGAACGAAAAATATAAAGGTTAACAGGTCCAAAGTATGAAACTGTTAAAAATTACGGAACAGAAACTGATAAAAAACTGCACTGTACTGTAAAATGGGGGGTACAAAAAGAATCTTTGTACGTTTTTGGTACTTTTTAGCGGGCCAGAGAGTACCAATAGTACTTCTTTTGTACTATTTGTCAGAAAGTTGAAAAGTTTATTAAGATTTATTATAGGCATAAATTGTGAAAACAAGTTCATTTTCCATTTGTGTATTTTGAAGCTAAGATTGATGAATTAGTTTATTTTACTTAATTGTGATTTTGTGATTGAATGTACATAAAGTTTTCTAATTTAATCATCCAAAGCAATGCACTGTGAGCACTAGTTGTTTGTTTAGGTTTTTCATTAAGTCGTGTTAATTTAACAAATGACTTAATGTGGACAACTTCTGTTTTATCACTTTATATTTTCAGCTATCTTTCTTAATTAAGTCATTAACAAACAATTTTCATATGACATAATAAATTCAGTTTTTTTTTTCAAATTAAGTCAATTAAGTCTTTTTCAAACAGCACATTATAATTATTTTGTTTTTGTTTTTTAATTTGTATGCACAAAGTAGGAGGGGAAAAAAATATTACAAAAGTTCTGATTTATTCAGATAAAAAAAATACCCGCGGAAACATCTTCGATACCTAATAACTTTAAAATAATCAATATGGTCACAAACGTACAACTCATTATATTAAAAAAAACCCATATAGCAAAAAAAAAACAACACTTTAAACATGAGGCCAAACACATAAGCCATATAAAAAATGACTTAATGTGGACAATATTACTAATATACACATTTGTCGACAAATCCAATGTCGTTTTACACTGTGGCTGCTACAGTACTCTACAATGCTACAGTAACGGCGTGGCCCAAAATCTGGCCCAAAGTAAAAAAAAACTAGCCTAAAATTAGCCTAAAATCTGGCCCAAAGTAAAAAAATACAAAACGGACCCTCAACTTTTAACTATTTACGATTTTCTTACACAAAAAATCCCATAAAAAAATTAACAAAAAAAACCCGTCAAGTTTTTATTGTTCACAACTTTTTTACATTCATCGGCCCAAAAAAAAGATATCGAACCGTCCCAAAAAAAGAAAATATTCAGGAAAAAATTAACCCGTCCCAACGCAAAAAAAAAATTCCCGAATCGTACAAAAAAAGGAAATATCCGGAAAAAAATTAGCCAAAAAATAGCCTAAAATCTGGCCCAAAGTAAAAAAAATACAAAACGGACCCTCACCTTTTAACTATTTACAATTTTCTAACACAAAA
>BQNB010132548.1:0-18607 GCA_026074375.1 Tanacetum coccineum
CAACACAGAAGCTACATCAATCACCGCATCTCTCCCAGAGATCACTCCATTCATCGCCCTTCAGCTAAGAGTGGCAAAATTGGAGCAAGAGATGTCTGAAGTAAAAAAGACTGATCACCAGGCTGATGTTTTGGCTTCAATCAAATCCCAAGTTCCTATGGCTGTTAATAAATATCTAGGAACAAAACTTGATGATGCTCTCCTTAAGATTCTTGAATGACACACTGCAGATTTAATCGAGAAATACTCTGTGCTGCCTAGCCCAAAGTCTATCAAGAATCAAGAATCTGAAAAGAGTCCAAAGGAGATTATCAGAATCAAAAAGGAACAAGGTGAGGAGAAACAAGATTCAACTTACTCCATCAGGTCAACAGACAAAGTGGCTTTTGAAGAATTTGATGTAAAGAGTGCTCTCTTCAGAAATCCTGCCAACTACCATCTATACCATGCTCTTATGGAAGCTTTAATAGCAGATGAAGATGCCATGGATAAGGAAGTTACAGTCAAGGTTAAAGACCACAAGAGAAAGCATGATAGTGATGATGAAGAAGACGATGATGATGATGATGAAGGCCCTTCAGCTGGATCAAACCAGGGTAGGTCAGCAAAGAGAAGAAGACCCGAATCTGCCGCTTCTGGGTCAGCTCAGCCTCCTTCGAAAGATGATCACCAAAGTTCAAAGAAACCACGGGAGTCTGATGCATCTGCTTCCAAACAACATCCAGCTCTTACCTCAACTGGATGGCAGATCACTGATAAATGCTTAATTGTATATATTAAATACCCAGGATTTTACCAAATAAAAGCCAAATAATGCCAAAAGGATAGAAATTTGTGTGCTTTTGTGTCTATTGTGCAGGATTGGATATGTAAAGACAAAAGTGAGCAAAAATGAGCCAAAACCGACAAGAAACGGAAAAGACAAGACAAGAGTGAAGACGGGAAGCCAAATCAATCAAAAGCCGGATCAACCTGATACAAGAAATGAAGAGCAAATAAAAGTCAAGGACTAATAATGTCAAGTTTGCAAAGATTAATGTTTTTTTTTGGATTAAATGAGGTTCAAGGGACCAAAGGTGCAAAAAGATAAAAGTTGTCTTTATAAAGGGAAATGGAAGTTATCAACCACAAGGGCCGAATATGACAAAAACAAAAGTTCTTTTATATTACAAAAGGAAGAATCAAACGCAGGGGCCATTTTTGCTATTACCTCAAAGATTCAAACCACAAGACGCGGCTTAAAAGCCCTAACCACCTTTACAACAGAATTTCCCGCCAAATTCCCAAACAAACCCAACTTCACTCAAAACCCTTCCCCGCTCCCTTAAGCTCTCATAACCTCGTATTTTTCCACCTCTACATCACCTAGCCCACGTGTCAACAGCCTATTGGCTCTAACACCTCATCAATCACAATCAAACGGCCATAAATCAAGAAGAAAGATCCAACGGCTGAAAAGAAAGAAGCTCTCATCACCTTCATCATCACTTGTAGCTGATTCCTTCTTAGACATCTCTAGTATACATCATAAGCTTCACATAGTTTCTTTTAGTTCTTAATTTCATGTAGTAATAAGCTAGTAATAAGCAAAAGTTTAAAAAGTTAGGAAATCACTAGTTTCTGTAAAGCAGAACAAAAAGCTTATTTTCTAGCTTATTAAGTGGATAAAAGTCAAAAGTGTCTTTATTAAAGTTGTAGAGTATAAGCTCCTTAATAACTTTGTAGTTTTAAGTTTTAGCTGATTCTCAATTTTTAATAAGCAAAAAATAAGCTAGATCGCAGGGTTTATTTGGTACTTTTCCCATAGTTTAGGGTTACCCGTTTGTATTAAAGTTTAAATTTCCAATAGTTAGCCCGCCTACCCTTTTCTTTAGTTTATTACACTATCTACCCTGTTCTTTCTAGAGTAATAAATAGTTTTAATATTTTTAATAATTAGTTTAATAAAAATTAGGGTTTAGATTTAATTGATAAAATTAGGTTACAATTAGGGTATAAAAATTAGGGCTTTTTTTTCCATTTGATTTCTGCACCTTTTTAGTTGTTTCAACTGTTTAATACTTTTCACTAAGTTGACAAAGGGGGATAAATAAAAAAAAAAAATTTCACTCATTAGAGATGTTATTGGCTGTTCATTCTCGTCCAATTTCAACATAAAGTCAACTACAAGTACATGCCATTTGGTGAAGCTACTTTGACGCAAATGAAAATTCACAAACTCCATGCGGTGTGAAACGGTTTATGGTGAGATTTAACTATCTCAAGGATAGTTTATGGTTTCTGAACAATTTTGTACAGGACACGTGCCTCATTCATGCTACACTCGCCTCGTGCACTCTCCCCACGCTGTTTCAGGACCCGTGTGCTTCATGAAAATAACGTCTGATCAAATCCGTTTCAGACCCTCACGCCACATATCGACAAGAGCCGTCTGTTGCAATATCTCCTCAGACCTCTGTTTCAAAGGACAAAAGGCGTAGAGTATGACACTCTGACCCCGTGCCCCCAGACAAAATGTTGTTATACAGCAGAAAGACAAATACGTCACAACAAGGGTTAGAATTCTCTTCAGTCCTTTACTTGAAGAATATTACAATCCAACACTAGGTCTTGCTGAGGAAACAGACAATGATCAAAGCACCGAATGCATCGGTTCAAGAGATGAATTATCAATCCTTTTTGTCACAGGGTCAAGAATTGGTTGAGTCTTCCTACGCAACATTGATAATTCCGAATGGTGCATTCATTCAACCAAAAGTCATGATTATGATGGACCAGAGATCAGCCATTAGAACAAGTTCGTTGGAAATCCAACCATACCAGTTCAGACAAGACGACAGCTTGCCACAAGAATCCTGAAATGTGTTTTTTTTTATTTTAATGGTTCGCATCCCGGTGGTATTGTTGAACCGAAGAAAACATTAAGGGAGGCAATGACTTGTATCTGCATGGGATCGAAAGGCAATGCAGGATGAACTTCATCAGTTCGACAGACTCAACATTTGGGAACTCGTCGACAAACCATTTGGCAGATGGTTATTAAGCTAAGTGGTTTTGAACAAATAAAGGATGAGATCAGACTGTAATTCGCAACAAAGCACGGCTTGTAGCTAAAGGCTATGCTAGGGAGAAGGTGTGGTTGATTTTGAAGAATCATTTGCATAGTTGCTGCTTGGAAAGCAGTTCGGATTTTTGTGCCCACGCTAGCACAAGTCCTTTTCCAATCTATCTAGTATGGCCGTGAGGAATACGGCATTCTTAATGGTCCACTGAAGGAGGAGGGTTTATGTTGCTCAGCCAGAAGGGTTCGTTGATCCAACATTATCAGAAAAAGTCTACTTCTAGAAAGCTTTGTTGGTTTTAAAGCAAGCTCCATGAGCCTCGGTACGATGAACTATCAAACTTCCTGATGTACAAAGGCTTTTACTAGGTACATTCGACCCAACCTTATTCAAGGATAAAATACGGGGAGGATATTCTTCTTGTGCAGATTTACATTGATGGAACATAATTTTTGGGTCTACAAACCCTAAATATCAAAAGATTTGAAAAGTTAATGCACAGGCGATTTGAAATGTCCTTAAGGGGGGAGGATGAAGTTCTTTTTAGGACTATAGATCTACCAGTCCCCAAAAGGTTTTTTTTTATCAATCTGGCCAGTACGCTTTAGAAATTCTGAAGAAAAAGCATAATATGGACCCAATGTCTATCCATTTGGTACACCATTTGGCTACAAAAACCTAAATAGATTTGTTGACTTGAGTGGAGACCCGTAGACCAATCTGATTTCGTTGTAAAATCGGGGTTCTCTTATGTCACTTGACATATAGTAGACCAAGACTTAGTGCAAGCATTATGCTATTGTGCACGTTATCAAGCACGGCAACACAAAAGCACCTCAAAAAAAAAAAGAGGGGGTTAAAAGAATATTTTAAATAACTAAAGGGTACCATTAAATGGGACTCTTGGTATCCAAAGGTTCTGGCTTGAACTAACTAGCATTTTTTCTGGACGCTGATGATCATGCTGAATGCATTGGATCTCGCAAAAGCACTTCTGGAGGGATACAGTTCCTAGTGAAAAAACTTGTTAAGCAAGATGTCAAAGAAACAATATTGCACTGCAATATCTTCAACAGAGGCACAGTACGTGGCGTTATCTGCAAGTTGTGCACAAGTAATGGGATGATGGACACAACTTAAAGTTTATCGCTTCCATACATACAACTCAAATATTGTTGTACTTCAGGATTCACATTTCAGCCATGGCACATTTCTCATGCAAAGCCGTACAGCACTACTCCCTAAAAAGACATCCATACTCGGTTCACTTCATAAAGGAACAGGTTGAAAATGATATTATTAAATTATATTTTGTCAGAACTGAATACCAATTAGCTGATTAATTTATGAAAGCCCTTCCTGAGGATCGGTTTTTGTATCTTGTCAGAAGGATTGGTATGAGATGTTTGACTCCAGCAGAACTGGAGGTTCTGACAAACGTAACTGCTTGATATTATCATCAAACATCATCTTGTAAATATTAAAAAAAATTTGGCTTATGTACATTTCTGTACATAACCCGGGCCTCATCGTAAAGGAAAATAACAACGTTTTTTCAAAAAAGTGCTTTTTTCCTAGCAAACGAAAAGAGAGAAGAAAGTCTTTTCTGGTATTGAGCTACTCTAACAAAACATTCAAAGTTTTGAGCTCATGACAATGGCTTGCAGTTATTTCTGACTGCAACCCGCTTTTCAAAATGAGGAACGCATGTCGTCGAAAAGACAGCTGTTCCAGACAACGGGTAATTAATTTTTCCCGGGCATGGATTATTTCATATCCATGCATCATAAGAATAAGTGTACGTTTCAGTGCATTTATTTGTCAAAATAAGAGAAATCTTATTTTAATTGGGAAAAAGTTGTCTTCACAATGAATCAATATTTTCAGTATCAGAAAAGATTTTTTTTTTCATGGACCTAATTCGCCATGCCTCCCAAATCACTCCTCGCGGCCCTCAGCACTTCTCTTTAAATAGAAACCCGTGTCATTATTTGGGAAAGGGGGGGGGGGAGAGAGAATAGTGTTCAATTAATCTTTAAAACGTCTTTCAAAATAAGTCAAGGATTAACACAGTTGAGTTTTTTGATAATGACAGATAACAATTTAAAGTGGAGTTAATTCATATTAACTCATGCGCCTTTAAATGTACATATGCTTCAAACTTTAGCGGATTATTTGCAATTGAAGAATTAGTGAATTCAGGCTTTAAATACTACATACGACTATTATTGCAACGCGTCATAGTTTGTAAAAAAGGGACTTAGGAATGTTTGGAAATACTTTAGTGTTTAAAAAGTCATGAAACTGATTCTCTCGGGAGAAATTAAGGTTTATTAATTCTCGCGACACCGATCTTAAGCATGTGTGCATATAACGATTTTTTTCTGATTCTATGTATCGAAAACATCAAGGGAAGGAAGTAAAGAGGTAATAACACTGAAAGGTTACAACAAACTACACGTTTGATAGAATCCATAGCTCTTATTTAAATTTTTGGTAGGCATTCGGGAAGAACTCAAAAATGTCCTTTTTTTTTTTTTTTCCGGTTTTAAGGGGGGGAGGGAAACGGTTGTTTTATCGTGTTACTTTCCGGTGCGCTATTCCAACCACATAGGAGAAGAGATATCTTGTCATTTATGGTATGCATCAGTTGAGATACCAGGGAAATGTGTTGTCAGAAGATTGATTAGAGCGTGAGAAGATTGGTTACTGATTCAATTAATGCTTCCTTTAACAGTCAATCACCAAGCGTGTTTTTAAAGGAGTAGAAATATTTGATCAAAGAGGGACATATTGGTATGATAAGTATGATAATTCCTCTAGTTAGTCAGTATCCGATAGAAAGAAAAGTGTACATTTGGGACTTTGTTGTCTTAGTGTTATCAGTTTCGTCTACTGAGAGAGAAATTATTGAGATTCCAAGACTTAGATGACTGTTGGTTTTCAATTCATATCATCACTATCATGTTAAGAGAAATTAGACATCCGGGACTTAATTGACTTTGGTGTTACGGTTTCAAATTAATTGTGTACTTCATCGATTTGGGCGTCAGACTTCAAGCATTCTTAATGCAAATTGCAAGAAGGCTATGAACCTACTCAAGAAAGATTGCTGATTAAGGCCTCTTTGGCGGATGGGAAACATTACTGTACGAGAAGAAGATGAAGCTAAGACAAACTTCCAAAAGGAGAGTATCGAGACGGACTTACAGACTTGCATACATGGGACCAAAATGACTTATGTCATTTCGGTTTTTGAACATTTTTCAGGTTTCCTGTATCATACATAATCTTTGAATATATAAATGTGTAGTGCTAGACTTAATTATAGGCAAGATAAAATAGTGATGGAGTACAAAGTTTCAAGAATTTTCTTAGAAAAAATCAAAATCTTTCAAAAATACAGTTCTCATCACTATTCTGATATATCTTCAATTGATTGAGGGGGAGGAGCATTTATATGTTCCTGACACGCTTGTGGAATATATGGCACACTTTCTCCGATAACGTTTATACATATTTATATCAATGATATCCAAAATGTCAAATTGATTTGAAATTTTTGGTAAGGGGAGAAAATGTGATTAAAATATGTAATAGTGATTTCATATGTACTCAAGTGTATACTCCACACATGTTTTGGGGCTAAACAGGTTTCGTATTACCGATGCACATGTTGAGGCGTGGGAGCTTTTCTGACAAAGCAAAAACAATGGGTGCTAAACACTTTTGATCAGTTTTATCCATAAGTACCTGATTGAGTTTGGAAACAGTGATTTTAATGGCAAAGGTGAACTGTACCAAAAGATGACCATGTATTTACTGTTATCGAAGTTATAAGGATGGTAAGGTTAGGTACTCTCGTTCCCATGATCCTGCCCAAAAAGGACATAAAAAAAAAAACACCGGAGAGGATCTACCCAGGGGACTATCACTAGTTGTTGTAGAGGTCTTAGGTATGATAAAAAAAGTAGTAATGTGAGGAAATAAGGGAATAGTGCCGACTGAGATGGAGCTAGTACTGGAATAAACCCAACAAGGTTCTTGTCATGAAATCTTTGTATGCACTAATAGGGCGTCGAAGATGAAAAAGAATTGTACGGATAAAGGGTGTAAAGAAAAAGCCCTCCATACACTTAGGCAGAAACCGGGTCAATTACATATGTGTCTAAAAAACTATAATAAAACAAAAAAAAAAAAAAAAAAAAAAAAATGGGATTATGATATTGATAGTGGACATCATGGACCCAGTGAAATGCAATGCACAACCCTCCCAAGCCAATTCAGAATCTCTCAAAAGATTTCTGTTTCAATTTTCACGTGAGACTTAACACGTAATCTACTGACTCTCTCACTCCTGAGTTAGTCGGTATTGAAAAGGTGGCAGTCAGCTCCAGCCTCCGATCACTAAAACCAAAACGCACTATTGAGTCTAGAGCCAAGAGATATAATTATATCTCAGTGAGGACAATTCCATATTTTACTTGTTATTCACACACTGTGATACAAGGTTTATCATAAGAGTCCTACGCATTCTCCTTGATGAATTTTGCCAGAACATCCGAGTGATATGTAAGGTATTCACAGTGAAAATGGAAATACTGCTTGAGCCAAACTTCAAATCAAGTCTCATGGTAGGTGACTTGTGAGATCCTAAATGGACAAACTTGTGGAAAGAATTGGAGAGGAAAACAACACGGTGCGATTCTACATTATTCACAAAAAAAAAAAAAACCCTTGTTTTTTTTCCAGTATTACGATATTGACGGTTATTGGATTTGGAAAAAAAATAAAACTTTCGATGTGTTACAAAACTTTTTGCAATGTATCGCATCGATTGTTTTTACAAAACTAATTTTTCTTTATTGCTAACTGTTTATTACAGGAACATTTTAAAGGATGGACATGAATGTTACCGGGTTCCAACACATTACTTCAAGTTCATAACCGCGTGCTTCATTCTCAAACGACTCAATTCGATGCATATAATGAAAGCTCAAGTATCTGTTATTAAAGCTTCCGCAACTCTGATTATTCAAGCCTTTCAAGATCTAGAAATGTGTGAGCATAATCATTCTCGAATGACACAAGTTCACTAGATGGCAAAAAGATCACATGATGATGATTAAAAGATTATGTTAGATCGATGATCTAAAGAAGCTCAAAGATCACTACAGTTCAAGCTAAAGCCTAAAAGTCTAAAGTTCACTGCTTCAGATCCACAAGTTACAGATCAATGATATAAGCGTCTTACGAGCTATACATATGATTAATCTGAAGGTTACAAGATCTTAAGTTTAGTATTTTCAGGGGTGACCTCCTAGGGGGGAGATTGTTAGATATTTAGGTTAAGACTCGGTCACGTCAAGTATTGTATGTTTAATATAGTAGTAGTTTAATAGGTAAACGTATGACTTTCAGTATTGAACCGGGTATAATACCGAGGTGTATTGTAAGAAAACTATAAATACCTCTTCCAACTTTGGAAAGAGTTAAGCATCTATTTCATTTTTACACACTCTTTAGTGTGTTTTAGTTTCTCTCTCACATTCTCTCTCTCTAACTTCTCTCTCTAGATCCTGTAGATCTTATACATGTTTGTGTGGATGCCAGGATCCTACAGGAAGGTTCCCACCAAACTCTTTTGTTACTCCAAGGGATGCGTATTGGACACCCCATACTTCGAAATGTTTACTTTATGGATCCGTTGTCTAAGTAATTGAAATGGTTGTTAAGTATTCCTTAGACTTGAGAATACAAACAAGTTTCTGGTATGTGTGGATATCATTTTTAATTCTATGTAGAACGCTTCTCCTCCTGTCTGGAAAATGGTAGTATATAAAGGGAATATTATTGGAAGTGATGTGAAGCGCTTCACACACTTGTATTCACAAAGGAATTTTTTCTACATTGATATGTTGCCGAAAATACCTCAGGCGCCTCTCCAGAATTAATCAGATAATTGTTTGGCCGAACCCAAAGGGTAATCGCAAGATGTTTCTTGATTACATATGGTATATCTGTATTGAACTTCTTATAACTGAGAATCTAAATGGTTTACGCATATGGAATGAGTTAGGAATCCATATCCTAATGGTTTAACGGTATTTGAACAAATAGATGATTATTGCAAGTACAATATAACCATTTTTTTTTTTTGTGGGGGGGGCTACTGAGAATGTTTATGAACTTGAATATCAGGACATTTCTGGTTTTAAAAACGAATGTGAGTGTTGCTAGACGTTTCCGTCGTTAGTGTATGGGTTGTCTGCTACTCCAACTCCCAAGTGGGAGCTGTTGGATTATGTGAGTTGGACTAGCTCGATCACAACTAGAAGTGTGTGAGCCTATTGGGGGCACACACGAAAAACATTTAGAGTACATTAATACTTCACGATGCGTTTCTATGTAAACCGTTTGGACATTGAATAATCGAGACATGAACTTTATTGTGTCTTAAAGTTGTGGCCGGCTATAAGAGAAAGTTCTAGAGAGGATGTCCATATTCAATGTACTTAGGTGATAAGGGAGATATCAAGAGATAAGGAAAGGGCTTAAGGAGTCATGATAAGGGTAAAAGTGTTTTGGTGAAGCTTATCATATTTAGGGTAAGAGGCTATATAAAAGCCTCAATCCCTACTCCTTATGGCGGCTGATTCGTCAAATAGTATACACTTATATAGCAACCCTATACAGATCCTAACGAATTCCCTTGACCAAGGCAAAAGGTTTCAAATTCCACAAATAGGATAAAATACAAAGATAGAATCATGAAAAAGGTTCCGGAAGAGATAATTCCGGGTTCGTATGTCCCAACGAGGCTGTGCAATTGAGGTAATCCTGGTTTGATGAGAAATTGATGATGGAGGAATATTTGGACAATTATTTATTTGCTTTTTATATTTCTATTTTTATTTTTCCTAACATTCCATCTATATGATGGAAACACTGATATAATTACCAACTAAAATTAATTAAATAAAACCTAATTTAATCTACGGGAAACAGATATAGGAAATGGGGATCTTAAAAACTACGGGAAACAAAATTAGTTATAGGGAAATCCTAAAATTATATCTATACTAAAATACGGGGAACAGAATCAGGTATCGGGAAACCTAAATACTAAAAATTAAGAAAATAAATGCTAAATTAAATTAAAAATCAAAATTAAATTCTAATTAACTTAATTTGAAAAATAAAAAATAACTAGAAATTAAAGGAGGTCGTCCTTGAGATGTAAAGAAAAGAAGAAACGGTAAAACGCACTTGTTAATACGGTCTAATGACTGAAAAATTTATGAAAATTAAAGCCGCTACACTAAATGTTATTTTTTTCCTAAGACACTAATGACAAAAGAAAAATTTTATAAAAAAGAAAATATTTTTTTTATTAAAATTGTCTGATTTTTTATGATTTTTAAGATTTTACTAACTAATTAAAAATAAGAAAAGAAAATAGAAAGAAGATAAAAATAAAAAGTTATAAAAATTCTAAAAAAATAAATTAAATAAAGGAAAAAGTTAACAATTCTAAAAAATATAAAATGTCCAAAAGTTACTGTTTAAATAAAAAGTAATTTAAACTAATTAAATTAAACCTAATTTAATTATTTTAAATTAAATAAAAACTAACTGCAGTTAACTCTAAGACTAAACAGTCGAAAGGAATGCAAGGACTAAAGAGGTAACAAAATACTAACAAGGGGAAACTAACATTGTTAATCTATAAAAGATGAAATTTACATAATTGGTCCTGAGTTGGACCCCGATTACAAAAAGCAAGTCCAAACAGATTATTATCAAAAAGCTATAAAACTAAGTTGTTGAAGGGCTTATGGGGCAGCAATTTTATTAATAAGCACACTAGCTGAAATGAATTAAAT
The DNA here is from genome assembly GCA_026074375.1 of Tanacetum coccineum. NCBI lineage: Eukaryota > Viridiplantae > Streptophyta > Magnoliopsida > Asterales > Asteraceae > Tanacetum > Tanacetum coccineum. The sequence continues at coordinate 10,949 of BQNB010132548.1, forward strand.
AAGCCAGAAATGAAGAGGCCTTTGGGGCTGCAGAAGCATATTAGCTTATGAGCTTATTTTTCTTTTCTTTTTGGGATTTAAGCTACAAAATAAGCTAGAAAGCTAGGGGAATAAGAGACTTACACTAAGGGTACCCTAATGATAAGCTATGGCAACCTAAATAAGCCCTAAGATAAGCTGGAATTTAAATAAGCTAGGTTGACAGATTATTATAAAAACAGACAAAAAAAATAAAAAACAAAAAAAAAAAAACCCAAATAAATAAAAAAAAACAAAAAAAAAAAAAAATAAAAACCCAAAAAACAAAATAAAATACTTCTTTGAGGGCCTAATTTTAAGCTAATCTAATAAGCAATCTAAATTATATAAGCTGCTAATACCTTCTAGAACATACCTACAAGCTATAAGGAAAAACACTACGATCCTAGGGCTTTAGTTTTCATAAGTTAGAAATAATGACGCTAAAGCCTGGTGTCTTAGCACAAGGGGAACAAGGGACAGTAAGTGAGGCTTAAGGGCTTTTTAGGCTTATCCCAATAAGCTCTTATGAGCTTTTTAGTCAAATCCAAGCACAAACAGATTTATAAGGGAGGCAAATGAGCTTATTTTCAAAGTTTGAACTAATAAAATGGACTTAAACCTGCTGATATTAGGTGTTAAAAATGGCGGGGTTTACAAGGAAAATTGATATGTGGGTTACTTTGACTTCATGGGCTGAGGTTAGAGACAGACAACTGGTTGTTGGTTAAGTGTGCTAGAATCAACAATAACAACGCCCAAAAAAAATGTGCTTAAAGCTGCTATAAAGCAGCTTGGTGCACTTTAGCTCATTTGGCTATTCAAAATTTGGTACCATTTATTAAGGACCGCTTAAAAATTTATTTTTAGACTTAAAACTTTTGGTTTAAATGCACTAATTAAACCCTACACACTAGCCAAAGTTGGCTGAAGTGGTTATTCCATCCCATTAAAATAACCAACATTGATCCCATTTTTAATGGTTTAAACCAATACACCCCCTTAATTTTATAAATTGGGTTATTCTTAGCTTTTTTAAAGAAATAAAGGGGTATACGAGATTAGATGCTGAGCTTAACCAAACTCATACACATAGGTGGTGGTAAGATTAAACAGGTTCAAGGCTTTAATTTATACTTTGAATTTTTTTTTAACAAATGCAAATTTCAAAAAACTCTTAACTTTTATTATTGCTGGAAAATATTACAACATAAACTTTAAATAAACTGATACAATCTTTCAAAGTAAACTTAAATATTTTTATACTTAGGAAAGTAAAACAGGGGGATTTATGACTTCGGCTTGCTCTTCTTTCCTTTTATAGAGGCTCAAAGCCTTCTCTTGGTCTTGGGATGAGCTTGCTGTGTGTGTACAATATTCCCCAAGCAATTTCCTAGCCTCCATTGCCTTAAAACATTCTCAGCCTTCGTTGGGTGCGGGTTTTTGTTGTATTTTCAACTGGGAAGGTTTATAGGGGTAATGGGGAGGTGGGAAATGGTTTAGAGGTAAGCTTGGTAAATAGTGTTCTAGGGGGTAGTGGAGGAGCTAGAAAACATGTGAGAGGCTGGTTTGGGTTTTGCGGTAATAATAGGGAGTTCGTAGTACAGTTGTGGTTGCAGGTTTAAAAGAAAAGAATGGGGAAGAGGCAACTTTGGCCCTCCATCTTTCTTTCTCTTGTTCATTTTCTCTAAGCCGAAATTCAGTTATAAACTAGTTTGGAAAGTGACACTTTTGGTCCCCGCGTTTTATAACAAAAGAGTTAAAAGGAAAGTTTGGAAAATTGCAAAACAGCCCTTGTGTTTAAAAAGGGTAAAAGAATAGCTATTTGGCAGTTTTGGTCCCTGGACTCTTTTTACCATTTTTCTTATAAAATTGTTTTTTAAAAATGATTAACTTTACGTCCCTAAAAGTTAAGTAAAAAGGATAAATGGGCTTTTGTTGGGCTTGGGGTTTTGTGTGTGGGCTTGTATTGGGCCTATTAGTTTGTCTCGGGCCCATCAAGGTTTTAGGGCTATGTTATTGGGCTTTTTAAGGCCCAATAAGGTTCAGGTGGGTTTTGTGTGTATAATGGCTGAGGTTGGCTGTTCAAGGGCTAGGATCGGGCCTTCAAAGTCTTCACAGTCTTTGTCAAATGCACACAAATGGGCTGTTGTAATTGATTGAGGGCCCATTTGGTCTTCACAGTCTTCATAATTATACTATTGGGCTTTCCCGGCCCATCAGATGGGTTAAGATTGCATCCAATAGTATTCTTCAGTTCCGGCTCCGGTTTGACTGCTGATTCTTCTGTATTGACTCTGACTTTGACATTTTTGGACTTTGGCCTTGATTTTGCACAGTCTTTTCCATTCCATGCTCAGTTTTGTCATTTTGGGTTGGACCTATTACGTATTTTTGCTTTTTTTTTTTTTTTTTTTTTTATTCACCAAGCTCTTCTAAATACTACATTCTCCTCGAGATCTTTTCTTCCTTTATTTCTTTCTTATTTTTTTTCTGCTTTTTGTTTGATCAATCCACTTCCTGCACAATACAAATGCAAAACAAACATATATTTGCAGTTTTTTTTTGTTGTTTTTGGTCATTTAAGCTCGTTTTTTTAGAGGTAAAGATATGTGGTAATTAACGCACATATCACGGACAACACATTAATGGAAATACACAACAAGTATCTTTGTTTCCATCTCCTCTCCTCCTATAAAGACGATCATATAACCTTGTTAGGTTTAATCATTTTCGGTTCACCTATAATTTACTTCCTGTTCCTATTTCGGTTGATCTATTAAGGATCAATCAAGTTGTGGTTTGATCCAAGGAATTTTTCAGGATGGTTCGACCTGCGGTTTTTTTGTTCCCAGGTGTGGGGATGAATCATTTGATTCGGTTTAGGGTTCTTGGATTTGGTTAATCGGTTTGTTGTTCTGCCTAATTCGGGTTTATCAAAAAAACCGAAATTAGGCCAACCCTAGTTTCTACTTTATGTAAATCAGTTCTGTTTCTTGTTGAGGGTTTTGGTGATCGATTTTTCAGTTGGTTTTTGGATACAATAGTTTTAATTGATATACGTGAGTTTGTGGAACTAGCATCCGGGTGTGCTCGTTTACGTGTTTGTGTGAGCACTCGTAGAGGTGACAACTTAGTCACTCGTTTCTCATTCTTGGTATCATTTATTTGCTGGTGTCTACGAAGGTATGTTTCTTATTTAATTTACATATTCCTTAAATGTGTTTTATATGTATGTTAATTGTTTGTACTAGACTCGATCTATCCGATGCGTACTCGTAAGAGTTAAATTGGTTAACTTGATTGTTAAATTCCAACAAAACATACATGTGTAATGAGTATGTTTATGCATGAAACGATTTGCATGTGTTTATTGTGAAGAAAGTTTTCTCACTTGATTCATGCATATTCATAGATTTGTCATTTGTTATGTCAAATTGTCAAAACTTAAATGGCTAATTTGTTTTGGAAATTCAAAGAAGCATGATAAAGATTGCATTTATTTCTTTAAATCACAATCTTTTGCATGCACTGGCAACGGTAACTCTGTTTCATTGTAATTATTTACTTGAAATAGCCATCACTTGGTGTTCCTTTAATATTTTGAAGGTAAACAGTTGTTAGTTGAATTAGTGATCAAAATTAAGATTACGCGTCTACATGTGTTGATCTATTTTACACTTGGTTTGAGTGTAATGTCTTATGATCAAAGAAATAAAGTTTCACAATGTACGTATCAAACTATCAATGATACGACGTATAATCATAACATCTTGATTGGTTGTGTAAACTTGTTGCTCTAAATATGCATAATCATAATGGTTAAAGGACTTGTTAATAAACATTGTCTTATGTTAAAAGTCGATGATACCATTTTATAAATGTGTTATGACAGTGAAGTACATTATCAATAGCTTACCACTTGACAAAGAGGTTTGCTAGTGACTTAGTGCACAAAGTCGGAAATAGGGAAATAAAAAGTCTATTTAAATTCTCTAATGGCGAGACACCAAATTCCCTTCTAATACAACGTTAGAAGCTGAATTCAATGCGGAAAGCTCACACTTAGAGATTGGAACACATGTTATATTATCCCAAGTTATGTGTTCGGACCTGCAAGATAAAGAGGTTGTGAACGATTATCATCTTAATTGTTTTTTTGGAAAATTGCACGCAAGGGCCATGAATAATGACATACTACCTTTATGACTATGAAGGTTTTGCCGCTTCCAAAAACTCTTGGACTTTTGGGGGGGGGGGGGCTTCCTATATGCTCATGAAATGGATAAGGACGCATGGCTTGTAAAGCGTCAAGTATAAACATTGGAGAAATGTAGAAACTCGTGTGTATATTATCTTCGAGTATTCAAACGAGTTGATGGGTTCAATCCGTAGGACACCCTGATTCTCGAATATTTGGAATGCGTAATATACTATGTGAAAATTCAATCTCTAAGACATTTTCATTTATGCATGAGTTTGATTTGTTTTGATTATTTGAAAAATCAAGGATTACACTAAAATGGGGGAGGATTGTTGGTGATTTTAGTTTCATCAATTATTTTATATAATTGTGATTTACCCGAAGACCAAAGGGATTTCAAGTTAAACTATAATACGGGTCAGGCGGTGCGGAGTGCACACTCGTATAAGTTAATTTGATTTCCAACACAACAAATGGTGGTTAATAGTTATTACCAAAGGGTGTGACCATTCACCAAATATTATGACCATTCATGAAAGGGTGTGACTTTTCATGAAAAGTCACTTTGTCTATTATATATAGACATTATTTTGGTCTTTCCATAATATGAACAAATACAACAAATTCTCAATGTTTTTGGCTTCTCTTTCGAAGCCTTTTAGAATTAGAAGTGTTATTTTTGTCTTTTATCCCTATAGGAATTTGTTTTGTAACCATGGGCACTAGGGACGAAATTAGCAAACAGGGCTATAGACTTGATGTTAAACTCATGAAAGTGATTCATATATGAGATTAAGATAAAAAATATATATATATACACTCAGATAGAAAGTACCCCAAAATACAATTAGTCATTAGGATCAGATTTATTGAATTCTACCCACCGGATAAAAAGACCATTTCTCTAAAACAAAAAGCTTAAGGGCAAGTTATGGTACTATGATTTCAAAGATTAGAATTAAAGCAGAGAATTGGATTTCTTATAAATGAAATTCAGTGAGAAAGTTTATTGAATTCCACTGTTTGGTAGCATCAGAGAATTGAAAAAAAAATAATCACGCAAATTTTTTTCCTTTTAAAAAAGATTTAAATAGAAAAATAAATAAATAAACAAATAATAAATAATAAGAATATTATTTTATAAATTAAAATAATACTAATAAATAATAAATAATAAACAAATAATAAAAAGTATATAATAAAAAAAATAATAAATATTAATAAATAAATAAATAATAATAACAATAAATAATAATAATAAAATAAATAAATAATAATAATAATAATTTTAATATTTATAATAACAATAAATAATAAATAAATAAAACGTAAATAAAAATCTCGTTTGTTTTGTGACTCAAATGAATTCTCACAAGTAAGAAATGGTTTCCACATCAGTTATGATGAAAATGGTTTCCACACCAATTACAAATGACTCAACTCTTCAAAGAATTCAAATATCCACTTTTTTTCTTTCTCTACCAACCAAACAATGGAAATGAAATCAATTCCATTCTTCTCCTCTAATTCACCTTACCGTAACGTAAAAAAATTATTTAAGGTCAAAGTTGACAAAGAAAGACTCAGAAAGTCAAAACTGGACAATAATTTTGGGACGGAGGTAGTAAATAATTCAGCACTACATATAAATACTTTCGTATGCTTTTATTATTATTCGCAACTTCAAATATAACCATTCTCACTATCTACACAGCTCAAAGAATAAATATTTGTTACTTCTCATTATCCAAATGGACTTCGAATCATTCATGTTCGTATACTCATCGAAAGAGAAGAATGAAGTTAATAGTATGAACTTGGCGTTTCTAAAAAGCACGGCGTTATTATAGAAAACGAAAAGGTGAAAGCTTGCGAAGTAGAAGAAAGATCGTATGTAGAGATCATTATGGTGCCCATGATCGTTTAATGGCCGCTTACTTTTGTGAGTACCTAATGTCCAACGCATATACATGCGTAAAAAACGGACGAAAACGTAAAAAAACAGATGAAAATGTAAGAAATCGGACGAAAACGTAAAAAAACTGACGAAAACGTAAAAAATAGACGAAAACGTAAGAAATCAGACGAAAACGCAAAAAAACAGACGGAAACGTAAAAAACAGACGAAAACGTAAGTAATCGGACGAAAACGTAAAAAAACAGGCGAAAACGTAAGAAATATGACGAAAACGTAATTAAACGGACGAAAACGTAAAAAACGGACGAAATCGTAAGAAATCGGACGAAAACGTAAGAAATTTGACAAAAACGCAATGTTAATTGAGATTTATATATGTTCGGTAATGTTAATTTCGAGTATACTACAAATTAAATATATGCTTATGATTGTAGTTAGTTTTTATTAATTTCATTTGTATTTTATTTTTTATTGTTTTTATAATCGTATACAAAGAGCTAATATGAAAAAAATATTAAATCTAAAAAGAAAAATAAGTGAAAATAGATCAATCTAAACATCTTTTCATTTTTTAAAAAGAAAAATACAACTCTTATATAATCAGGTTTTTAAAATTCTCAACTTTTCTTTAGAGAAGAAAAACCATCTACTTCTTTAGGAATTTAGAAACAGAAAAACATGAAATTTTTTCTACAACTAAACACCACTTTAGTTTCTAGGATAAATAATAACTTTTTTCATCCAAACACTTGCACAACTTTTTCTAAATAGAAAAAGGTTTTCCTTAAGTACTTATACTTATGGCTGAGCAAAACAATCCGAAAACCGAACCAAACCAACAAACAGAGCCGAGCCGACCGAAACCAAACGGACCATTTTTGGTTCGGTTTTCGGTTTTGTATATTTACGGTTATCAGTTTCGGTTTTGCTCAGTTCGGTTTCGGTTTTGCTCGGTTTACTTTGGTCCGTTTTCGGCTTATGTTTTCTTTAAAGTCGGTTTTCGATTCGGTTCGGTTTTGACATGATGCTCAGCCCTACTTATACTTACTATACAAAGCATAGGCTATACAGCGTATGAGGTTTACCGTATATAACGTATAACTAACTTGATGTACAATTTTTTTTCTTTTCTTTATGAGCGTTTCAAGTTGGTATTAGAAAACGCCAAGAAAAGTTTTCTTCTTGTTTTCTTACTTTTTGATTATTCAATTTACTTTCTAAATCTTTTATCACATTATTAATTTTATTATAAATCAATATATATATTAATATAATATTATTATATTATATAAAAATTTAATAACTTTTAAAATATTATTATTATTATTATTATTTTCTATTATTATTATTAATTATTGTATTATAATTATAATTTATTTATGATTATTATTATTATTATTATCATTATGATTATATTAGTATTATAATTTATTATTATAATTATTATTATATATTTATTTAATTATTATTAGTATTATTGTATTTTTATTATTTTATTATTATGTATTATTATTATTAT
>BQNB010132549.1:3866-17156 GCA_026074375.1 Tanacetum coccineum
AAGAAAGGGCCTTTCTTCACACGATCTTGGGCTTCCAGAAATAAAATAGCCCGTTCTTCAATACTTGGGCCTGCATCACTTAGTTATGACTATTGGCTTGAACCTTCCTAAACAAATCCTAGAAGCTCAAACCGAAGCATTAAAACCTAAAAACCTTACTGCTGCAGATGTTGGAGGTATGCTCCGACAAGACCTTACAAAGGAATGTTGGTTATCGTGTTATTGCGACTTAAGGACTCTAATCATGCACGAGTCTCATAAGTCAAAATATTATATTCATCCGGGTTCAGAAAAGATGTGCCAAGACTTGAAACAGTTGTATTGGTGGCCTAACATGAAAGCGAATATTGCCACTTATGTTAGCAAGTGCCTTACTTGTTCTAAAGTTAAGGCAGATCATCAAAAACCTTCCGGTTTACTAGTCCAGCCGGAGATTCCAGAGTGGAAATGGTTATGATACCATTTGGGTGATCGTTGATCATCTTATAAAGTCTGCTCACTTCCTACCAATGAGGGAAAATTATCCTATAGAGAAGTTAATGAAGCTTTACATGAAGGAAGTAGTCACCCGACATGGCGTACCTGTTTCTATTATCTCCGATCGTGATGATAGATTTATGTCACTATTATGGAAAGCACTTCATAAGGCTTTAGGAAATCGATTGGACCTGAGTATAACCTATCTTCCCCAAACTGACGGTCAAAGGGAAAGGACCATCCAAACTTTGGAAGACATGTTACGCGCTTGCGTGTTAGATTTTAGAAAGAGTTGGGATAGACATTTACCGTTAGTGGGATTCTCTTACAACAACAGTTACCATACCAGCATAAAGGCTGCACCATTCGAGGCATTGTTTGGGAGAAAGTGTCGATCACTTGCGTGTTGGGCAGAAGTTGGAGATGCTCAGCTTACTGGTCTTGAAATAATTCATGAAACCACCGAGAAGATCGTCCAAATCAAATACAGAATCCAAGTTTCTCATGACCGACAAAAGAGCTATGCTAACATTAGATGTAAACCATTGGAGTTTCAAGTTGGTGATAAAGTCATGTTAAAAGTTTCACATTGGAAAGAGGTTGTACGTTTTGGCAAACGGGGGAAGTTAAACCCTAGGTATGTCGGCCCTTTCAAAGTGATCAAGAGAGTTAGAACCATTTCCTATAAACTCGAGCTACCATAACAATTAAGTTGAGTTCATAACACGTTTCACGTGTCAAACCTGAAGAAATGTCTGTCCGATGAATCACTTGTGATTTCGTTGGAAGAACTACATGTTGATGACAAGCTCCACTTTGTGGAAGAGCCGGTAGAAGTTATAGATGTGAATCCAAAACAATTGACAGAGTAGTCAGCATTCCCATCATTAAGGTTAGATGGAACTCTAAACGAGGTCCTGAGTTTACCTGGGAACGTAAGGATCAATTCAAGCAGAAATACCCACATCTCTTCACCAAGACCGCACCGTCGTCAAGTGTCGCGCCTTAAGCCTTGAGGACAAGGCTCAGTTAACGGGGGAAGACTATAACACCCCGTGTTTTCAGGTCATATTACGATTTCAATCATTTCATTTTCTTGCCATTTATAGAATCGCTATGTGTTTTTTTTTATAGCTTAGTTAAATCCTAGGAAGTAAAACTTAACCGATGCTTTTAATATCGTGAATAGGGCTACATTTAAACTAAAGACTATAGTTATCATTTCCCTTACAACTTAACTAACCATAAGCGAATATATGCTACACTCTCACCATAAATAAATGTTCATCCCTAATAAGTATAAGTAATCATGTTGTGTATCCCTTCATGGTGCTCAAATAATACGCCACCATAAACTCGTAAAAACCTAAACCTTATATTGGTAACTAATACAACATTTAAGCTAGAAAGATTCGTGCAATCCATTCCACTTCACAATACCAGTAAAATATTAAACTTGGATAAAAATTGCACATAACCCATCTTACTATAACCCTAATAAAACCATTGAATTAGCCGTAAAGTTCCTTTTATTAAAATACCTTCGAAAACCAGTGATAAACTAGGGCTACCCTATCTCTGTTTTTGCTTCCCACGCAACCTCCATAGTACTCACCTTTTAATCCCTGTACAATATGCTTTACCACAAATGCATCAACACCAAAATGTGACTACAACTCCTAACACTATGACTTTCTGGTTTGTGTGTATAAGTATGAAGGTATCTCATCTTTGCTCATCATAAACACACACACGTCCAACTCCTGCCTAACCTCACCCCTCATCTCCCATTTTGTTTCCAGCAAAAACATTCAACCACACCTTTGTGTAATTTATCAATGCTCATTAACATACAAAACCCTAAAAACCCTAGAAACCCTAATTCCAAATTCGTCCCTTTGGTTCCTCCTTTTAGTCGTCAAACAAGCAAGCATAGAGTAAAGTTTTGGTTTTTAAGTGTAAGGCAAGAAGTAGGTAAAAACACTGTGGTTAAGCCTTAGATTTTGAAGAAATGTCTGTCCGATGAATCACTTGTAATCTCATTAGAAGAACTACATGTTGATGACAAGCTCCGCTTTATGAAAGAGCCAGTAGAAGTTGTGGATTGTGAAATCAAGCAATTGAAGAGAAGTCGCATTCCCATCATTAAGGTTAGATGGAACTCTAAACGAGGTCCTGAGTTTACCTGGGAACGCGAGGATCAATTCAAGCAGAAATACCCACATCTCTTCGCCAAAACCGTACCATTGCCAAGTGCCGCGTCTTAAGCCTTGAGGACAAGGCTCTTTAACGGGAGAAGACTATAACACCCCATGTTTTCAGGTCATTTTACGACTTTAGTTATTTTCTCAATAATTACTTTTAGCTATTTCGCGTCTCATTTTATATAAACCGCGTAGTTAAATCGCGTAAGCTAAAATCAATGACTATCATAAACGGACACCATTCAAGTAAATATTGACGTTCAATAAGTGTTATATTATTATTAGAAGAGTAATAATTAGAATTTCAAGTTTTATTTTCATACTTTATGTAAACCGCATCCGGTTCGCATTTTAGGCATCCATGCATGCATGTGACCTTAGAAACCCATCCATATATCAATAAATACCCACCATAATAACCAATACTCAAGAATTTACAAACTACACTTACCCATGTACATACATACACGATTACAACTTATGAACATATACAACATCTCCTAATTAAATCAAAAGAGCTAACCACTCTCCACTACAAGCCTTAAAATAATATATCTTTTAACCAAAGGATCAAGAGCCCTAAAAATCAACTCACATGTTTATTTTTAAACATCATGTGGATGGTTGCAACATAGGAATAAGATCATCATGTTTAAATTTCATTTCAATCCCATTTACATAAAAACCTTCAAGCTAAAAATCAAACCTTGAGTATTTTGTAACACACCACTCATTTATTTATCAAGTTTATAAAATCCTCACATGTATATACATATATACACGTCCATATATATATATACTACACTCTCTACAACACCTTAAGCTTCTAAATTAAATATCTACACATACCATTAACAACATAAACAACATTATTCATTACATAAAGGATCTAAGCTTAACAAAGTTGTGAGACTTTGTCCTCAAGCCTATCTATGATCGGCATAGAACAAGGAAAATGGAAAGGAAAGTTTTCCCATGCTCAAAGCTCAAGTCACCTCATAAGCATACCTATTACTTACACACTTTACACTATATTACATTGTTAAATCTTAAAACCATACTTTGTCTCCTCATTTGAATGTATAACCGGTTACAACATTCCAAGACCCAAAAACATTTGTTAGTTTAGTATTAGTGGTATTCTAGCTCATGTTATCCAATAAATAAAAGCCCTAAGTGTTAGGATTTCTCACACTTCACTTCTAAACAAGAAAGCTAGCCAAAAACACTCTCTTTGTCTCTCTTGGTCTCAGATCAAAACAGCCACACAAACACTCCTAAAATTCAAATTCCTAAACCTAAACAAGAGTTCCAAGGTTCATCACTAATCTATTTTAAGGTGAATTGAGAGTTTAGCTAGGCATTTACAAGAGTTTACAAGGGTTTATCAAGTTAGGGTTTTCTTTGGAAAACTAGGGTTTTTAACTCAAGGTTTTGAGTTAGGGTTTTAATCACAAGGTTGAGATCATCTTAACCATTCATCACTCACTCATCTAAGGTCCATCTAAAAGCCCTAACCTATTCATTTACTTCATTTCATGTGTTTTATAATTTATATATTGTTAAATCATCACCTAGGTTATTTTATGAGTTTATAAAATAAAAACATGCATGTTCATACACGAATTTTAATTTTTACATGTTTGATATAATGTTAAAAATATGTTAATATGATTAAAACAAGGATTTACAAGCAATGGATAATTATTATAATTATTTGTTAAAGTTAGGGATATTTATTTAATTACAAGTTTATATAGCTAAATAAATATGTTGAGCACATTTCTTGGACATTATGGACACGATATGATGGATAAAATCTTGAGGACTTAATTTATGCACAAGATGTGTTATTACACAACTTAAAGGACTTGTGATAATTTATTTAAGTTGGAAATGCTTAAAAATCTAGTTTACATAATTATTTATATAAAACCTCCAATTTTACTGTTTAAATTCGAACTATTAAAAATGTGTTGACATTTTTCTGTGGTAGTACATATTTTCAGGATTCCAAATATGTAAAGAACTTTCAAAACCGATAAATAACAAAGGAGATATGATTTTTACAAGATTATATACGTAAAAGTGTTTTTATAAAAGAAACTTTATAAAAACTATGTAAATTCGAATCTGATCTGAAACTTTTATACTTTTCCTTAAAAGTACATATTTTGGTGATTTCAAAAAGATAAGAAACTTGAAAAACCATTGGATATTGATCAAGTTATGAATTTCACATGATTTACTAATTAAAAATACAAAAGTAACTTTACAAAATTAATATTTTAAAAATGATATTTTTGTACAGCAGGAAACAACTCTTAAAATGTTTACTTAAAGTTAGAAAATTATTTTGTAAATCTATTGATATAAAGAATATTAAAAATGGAGCTAAAATGAATAAGTTACGACAATTACGATATTACAACAATTAATTATATAAAATTATTTTTATATAATTTATTAAATACAATAAATGTTACTGTTCATCAGTAGGATAATATTTATAAAAGTGATATTTTGATAGACAATCCAAATACGAAACCACGGGTATAAATATCATAAAAAACGGGCGTAGAACGAAGATTATACGAAGACATTAAATTTATATACTTTAAATATTAAAGTACATTATTTTTACAAATATACAAAGGGTTATGTTTTTAAGTATAAAAACATATGAATATTCATATAAGACATTTATTTCGTTTATGAATGAATATAATATTTTTACAAACATATTTAGGTGGTGATGTAACATTATAAGATTATATATGATCAATTATTCAAGTTCAATATATTCATACGACCCACGTTAGTTAGGTTACATTCGGACTATCAAGTGATGAGTCACTCATTTTCTATATCATACGTTCATTCACTTAAGGTGAGTTTATAGTCCCCATCTTACACTTTTTAATCATTTATCAAATCTCGGGGATGAGATCATGTTTGTTTTACAAAATGGATGCAAGTACATTTTAATTCAAATATTACGAGTTTGCCTAAGTAGCCATAACCCACTATGCCCATCATCATGAACTGTTAATTACTGGATCGTAAGCGTGAATGTTATGAATAGATCTATTTGTGAATTAACATCCCCGTTCGGGCAAGTAGCACTTGCTAGTTTACCGGTTGGCCGGGAACGACGAACGTATACCATTTCGGACTCATAGATGTTACAGGTTGAACATCTACATTGGGCACCATCATTTATATGTATTTGATATACATACATTGTTTAGATTCAGTGTCATGAGCTTAGTGCGTGTCGTAATACATTTTGTGATATTGTATTTGTTGGTTTATTACAGGGAAATCTTGCTATCCGCTTCATTAAATTTATAAACCTATAAATTCACCAACATTATTGTTGACAGTTTAAACATGTTTTCTCAGGTCAATAATGTGCAAGTCATGGATACATTGGGTGGTCGTCTTTTGAAGTCATATAACTATAAAGATTTACGTTCATTACATTTTTGGATAATTGTTATGTTGTGAAATCTTTACATTTTCTAGTTAAACAAGTTAAGCCTAAGGGCTTTTGTAACAAACATTTATGTTATCCAATGTATCAGTTTTTAATCAACTCTTTTAGAGGTCGTTCTCATATCTTGTGCTATTGATCTATGAAGTAATGCCCCTAATACGTCATATTCCGCTGCGATCCATTTTGGGGGTGTTACATGTATAGTTTGAAGATGAGGGGGAGGTTGGTTTAGGCACCTGGATTAGGGTTGTAAACGAACTAAACGTTCAGTGAATATTTCATGAACCGTCCGGTAAAAAGTTCGTTTATGTTCGTTTATTTATTAAATGAACGAACATGAACATTATTTTATGCTCGAATCACATTTTCTCTCCTTATCCAAAATGTTAATCCCTTGATATTTTGGATATCAATTGATTAAACGTCCGGGGACAAAATGTTACAGAATAACTTATAGGAACATTTTAATGCTCCCCCTCAAATTATGAGGGATATGTAAGACAGTGCTGAGTACAATAATTTGAAAATTTTGAATTTACTAAGAAATTCTTGAAAATTTTGTACTCGAGCACTCCTTATTATCACCATAAGTCTACACTACATATATACATATTCACATGTTTATTATGTACTAGGATTGACCTTATAAAGATGAGGACAACATATGATAAATCATATGGTCCTTTCGAGCAGCCGAAGGTCTCCCCCGTACGGTCTTCCTCCTACAAACTTCTCCAAGCTGCGCATCAACCTTCGATCTCTGAGCTTTCTGTCAATGGCACTTATCATCACCCGAGCTCTCCTCTTGTCTTGTGGACTCCATCGTCTCTTCGGCAAATAATCCATCTGAATTCCGGTAGCAATATCATTGAGAGTTGTACGAACATGGTTAAGTGTGCCATCACTGAACTTGTGAAGTTCATCAGTGCGCATTAACCGGTTTCTGCTCAATTCGTCTTGATAGATAATGCCTTGGACATCAGGATAGCCAGTGTAGGGAGTCATTTTTCTGAGATCAGGTCGTGTTGTGTCTGGTCTTGTGAGGTTGATCTTTTTCTGATAGCTTTCGACGGCCAACTGTAGATCTTCCACACGTTCTTGAATGACAATTCTTCGAGTGTACATTCTCAGAGCCACATTTAGTGCATATCGATCATCCAAACTGAGATTGGTGAGCTTGCCTTGAACAAGAAGAAGTAACATATCTTCAATGTCTTGGTGACGAAGTCTCTTGAAGTCGCCTTCTCAAAACTTGTATAGCACATCATCCTGTCAACGAACCATAATCTCTTCCAAATGACTATAACCGAAGAATTTCATGATCTTGAGACTGATAAACGCGATGATCTTGTGCCTTGAGTAAACATCCTTAGAAGTTTCCATGTTGGTAGCATATCCATAGAATCTTTGACGTTTTGGACCCCAGTGGTATGTACCCAAATAGGCGTGTTTGTCGTAGTCTGTTGGTACCACACTTTAAGTAGTTCTAGGGATCTGGTCTTCAATCCATTTAACTTGACCATAGTCAGTAGCCTTTGTCTTTGTTATGGAAGTAGTGTACTTTCGACTTGAGCTTCCTCCTTTTAGATATTCAAGGTCATTGTTGATGAAATGATCGAAAGGAATAACAAGACGTCCTCGTGCATTTGGAATCAACGGTAGTGGCTTGCTGAGATTATGGAGATATGGCATTCCTTTAGGATTATTCCAATCTAATTGTTCATTAGTAGCTTTGAAGACTTCTTCCAAATGATAATCCAATTCAGCTACACTCTTGCATGTACCTTTTATTAGATAATAGGTAGGACCGGTTAGCAGTTCTTGAGTCAAATGATCAATCTTGAGTCTGTTTATCATGAAGGCAGAGAAATCAATGGGAGTAGCCATAAACTCATCAAAAGAAGATTAAGTGCCTACAGTTTATGCTAAGTCAGTTATCCAATGTTGAGGAGGTAAATCAGAAACATTCTTTGTTAGGTGCCATTCACAATCAAGAGTTGGAGAGGTTAGAGGGTGCCATTGACGTACATCATGTACCTCTCTAGTAGGAATGACATCATCATCACCTGTAATGAACTCTAGATGTGTAGTCTCATTCAAGTCGGTAGGTTGAGATCTGGAGGCCCCTTTCGAAGAACTTGTTGTCCTGCTCTCTTTACAAGTTGGTTCTTTGGATGACTCAGCTTCCTTACCTGATCTCCGTCTCTTGGTCCTTCGGTTTGATCCAGTAGAGGATTCTTCATCTTTGTCTTTATCGTCCATTGTTGTTGGAATAATGATGACATCACCATAAGAGGAAAGGAGGTCCTTGTCTATGTTATAAGCTTTAACCAATGCGTTGTAAAGATTTTTCTGAACATCTGATTTGTCAATGGGTTTATTCTCCTCCATTTTATCCATTAGAATCCTTTTTAATTCAAGTTCTAAGAGTAAGGAAGCAATTCCATAAGATGTTTGAGGTTGATTGGTGGAACGAATCAACACTTCAGCTCCTAGAGATTCAGTAACATACTTCTCAACTTTGGACTTGATCTTCGATGTTTGAGTTTTGACTTGATCCTTGATAATTTTCTACATGTTGGAATTAAGTGAGTTGAGGAATGCTTGATTTTCTGCTTGAGCTTCTTCTCTGAGCTTGTTTGATTTGAGCTGAATAGCCACATCTACTGCTTCTTTCATCTTAGAACCAAGGTATTCATTAACTATGCCCGGAATAGATGAAATGGATTCAGCAAAAGGATTGGATTGTTTAAGCTTAAAGAGATCAGATTCCAACAATGTTACTCTTTGATTAAAGCTGAATAGAGATGCAAAGTTAGGAATTAGAGGCGGTGTTATGGAGGGATAAGTTATTGTGGTGGTGGTAACAGGCATTTGTTGACTTGATTGAGTGACAGGAAAAAGAGGTGGAGGGATTGTTGTAGTGGTAGCTGGAGTCTCTGTAGCTACAGAAATAGGTACATTGACTAAAGTAGTTGATTCTGTACGAGGATTCAGGATAGAGTCAATACCTTCATCCGTAGTACAAGAGATGAACTTTGAAACCAGATTTGACACGAATGAACTTTGTTGTTAGACAATGGGAGTAGCAGCCGTAAGAGTCACATGGGCATCTTCCGTGTCTTCAGTAGTGTCAGCTTCAGTCATGTCAACACCACCTCCTTCCTGAGTGACATTCGTCACGTCTCCTTCTTTGTCTTCTTTACCATTTTAACCCAGTCATCATATTTTTGTTTCTCACTTTCATCAGATGTTTGATAATCTAATGGTGTTCGTACCAACTGATCAGATATCTCTTCCTTATCTTCATCATTGTCTTCTTGTTCTTCTTTGTCATCTTGTTCTTCTTGATCATTAGTTGAGAAGGTGGACAACTTTGGATGAGTAATGTTGTCACCATCATCATCTGATTCTGTTGCATCATCATCATCATCATCATGTGCATCTAAATCTTTGTTAGCATCATCATCATCTTCATCATCATCATCTCCATACTAAATGTCCAAGAGGGTGGGGGGGGGGGGGGGGGGGGGGGGCTCTTTCCTCACTATTAGAATGATGTTCGGGTACATCGGGAACCTCTGGTTTGTCACCAGCTCCTTCATTTGTACCAGTCTTCTCGTATACTTGCTCATCAGGAACCTTTGACAGGATGTCAACTCCATCACTTGAGCCACTTGCTTGTGAGTTGTGTGTCTGAATTCGACTTCTCTTAATAGCTTTCTTTAGTTGTTCAGTTTCAGTCAAAGCAATATCGGAGAGAGTATTTAAACCTGTAGTAGGTTGCTTCTGTTTTCCTGAGCCTGTCATCTTACCAGTTTGTTTGACTCTTTTGTCTTTGGGATCTGTGGGAGGCTTTTCTTTTGGTGTTGTATCAGAATCAGCTTTCTTCTTATGAACACTTGCTTTTGTCTTTGGAGGTACTTCTCCTGAAGCGATAGCATAGTACTCTTTGTAGGACTCAGAGTTTCGGATTGTCTGTTTGTCAATTCCTAGGCCAAGATTGCACTGTACAGCTGTGTATCCTCATGATTGTGGTGAACATGGGGTCATCCCTGGCATAGTGCCAATTAATCTTGTTCCTCCGTGGAATTGATGGATCTTTTGACATGAAGAAGTTGACAATAAGCTTGGTGAAGCGTGGGTAGTACATCACATTAACCTTCTTCGTATTCTTATTCTCTACTTGATAAGTAAAGTCCTCCCACAGAAGAAAGGCATAGTCAACATTCTTTTTATGGTACATGCCCCAAATGATTTGAGCTTGAGATAAACGAAGACTGTCATAGGAGCTTTTACCACTGAGACACTTGTTGATAACCGCAGCAAATGATCTCCAGGGTTGATGTAGCTTGTTGACATTGACATCTGTAATCTTCCTTATCTCTCCACTGTGACCGAGACTTACGAGAAATGTGAGAATTTCTTGCTCAAAGGGTGGTTCATCAAATTTCTGATTACGGATTCTAGGACATATTTGAAGCATTTCTCTGAAATACTCAAGATTGACAATATGTTTCTTGTTATTCATCTTGAATCGAATCGAACGGTTATGAACGGATGCAGTGGCCCAGAACTCTTGCATATAGATCTCTGGAACATCAGCTGAGGCTTGAAATGCCTTGTAGAAGGGAGTGAGCTTCAACACATCATAAACCACTTGAAGAGTTGCTTCTTTTGACTTGAGATCTGAGCTTAATCGTAGATTACATTTACCAATCTTCAGTCGGTTGGCAGGAGCAACTAAGGCGTCATCCAAAGCAATTTGTTCAGCCTTTGTGATGTCCATGATTCTGCTTAAGAAAGAGTCAATGCAGTTTATAATGTGACACGATTAATTACGCATTAGAACCTTTATGACTTTTAGCACTTTGAAGATCAGACAACTTAGATAGACTAAAAGCTTATGTGACTGAGGCAACTATTTTAACAATTTAGGAATCGTGGTTTGTCTAACTAGTAGATAATTTAGATAACCTAAGTTGAATTTTAGTTAACCTTGGATTTGTCAAGCTTTTAATGTCTACTTGAACTAAGTGAAGTTTTAATTTGACCTTATTTGGAGAAATTTGATCTTTAAGTGTGTTTTGTCAAGACAAGTTTGGTTCCTAAAGCTTTTTCACTCGTTCGGTTCACAATACAATGTTACTTGTTCGGCTCACAAAAGGTTGACTCGTTCGGTTCCTAAGGGCTTAGACTCGTTCGGTTCCTAAAGGCTTAGACTCGTTCGGTTCCTAAAGGCTTAGACTCGTTCGGTTCCTAAAGGCTTTAGACTCGTTCGGTTCCTAAAGGCTTTAGACTCGTTCGGTTCCTAAAGGCTTTAGACTCGTTCGGTTCCTAAAGGCTTTAGACTCGTTCGGTTCCTAAAGGCTTTAGACTCGTTCGGTTCCTAAAGGCTTTAGACTCGTTCGGTTGCTAAAGACTTAGACTCGTTCGGTTCACATTGATAATCATTCGTTCGGTCCACATATACAATCACTCGATCGGTTCTCATTTGATATTTCTCGTTCGGTGCTCAAAACATATTACTCGTTCGGTTCCTAAAGGAATTACTCGTTCGGTTTCAAAGCTTAACCAATTCATAAGACATGATTTTTGCTTATGGGTTTATCAACAATGACTTGTTTAAACCTATTTTTATCATTTAAGAACACATTGGTTGTAGGCTTAGCATCATACGAACAACACAAAACCATAAAATCATGTAAACCGAGTAAACTAACAAGAATGAGTTCAAGATTACATTTAAATGATTCTAGCACTTAGCAAGGATGCACATCATTTCAATCCCACACAAAACCCATAACATTTATACAACATTTCACTTAAACCTATATTTTTCGATCAAAAACATGGCAAGCACACATTCATATAAGTCTCAAACAAAAAACTGCTTTAAACTATGCATCTATACACTAATGGCATCAAAAACCGTCAATCAATTTAAAGATTTAAACACTTATGATTTAGGAAATCCTAATTTGAAAAATTAGGGTTCTTTGAGTTCAAAAATGGTGAAATCAAAAAAATTCTTTCAAGGTTTAAGATGTATATGCCGTGTGGATTAAGTTTGTAGTTATACATTTAAAGCAAAAATTACCCGAGATGGCAGTGGAGATGTTGGCGAGTGAGTAAGAGTAAATATGTAAAGTGTGTTTGTGTGTGTGAAGATGTTGTGAACAGTAACGAGGGATGAGGAGGGTAGTTTACTTATTTAAGATTAGATTATAACACATATAGTCCCTTACGTTTCATTACCCTTTTATTTTGCCATTATAAGTTTTAGATAAACAAATAGCACTTATAGTCCCTAATTTTAAACTAGCATACCTATAGACTTATGTTTGCAAGAATATTCCTAAAGGTAAAAACACATAACACATTAGGCACATGTAAGCTAAAATTAATTAACTTTCCTTAAAGTGATATTTTGTTATTGTGTAAAAACCTTAAACTCAATTTATTATGACGAAGAAATTTGACATTCTCTCCCCCTCAAACAATGACCCGTTTTCTATTTAAAGAGCTGTAGTCGTTGTTTGAGAAGTCAAATTTCATTTGAAAAAACATATTTTCTGATGAAGGAAGTATTTATTTTTGAGAAACAACAAACACCGTAATAAGATTTCTCTTATTTTGATACATAAGCGCACTGACACGTACACTTATGGAAACATAGAAAGCACGAGTTGTGATGAAAAGTAATCACAAGCCTTTGCATGTTCATTAAGTAGACCATGCCCGAGAATAAATTCCCGTTGAGAGGTCAAGTTTCCTTTTTGAAATACTTGCCTTTAAAATGAAGATCGGGTTGCTATCAGAAATAATAGCAAGCCATTTGGCATGTTTTGAAAACATTTGGAACTTTTGCTCGAACTTCATTTATAGGCTCGTATCATTATTGAATGACATTTCTAAGACCGTAAATGTTATCGTTTTTAGAAGACATGCCATTATTACCTTCTTTTTTTTAAGTAAAAATGTAAAACTATAAAAATAGTAAATACTAAAGGTTTAAAATGGAAAAATTTTGAAAGTAAAAGGTTAAAAATAAAGTTCTTTTAAGGCTAAGGGCTAATATTAAAACCTATTTAAAACTAAAAGGTTAAA
>BQNB010132550.1:0-18606 GCA_026074375.1 Tanacetum coccineum
TTGAACTATTCTTAACATTTTCACTAGAAGTTTTTACATGTTTGGTAGCAAAACTAGGTGTGTCAAGATCTTCTATTTTCACATACACATGCTCATCATCACTATCTGATTCATACTCCTCAATAATAGGAGCATCAGACCATACCTTAGGTTTCACTTCTATTTTTGATTCATTGACAACTGATTCACACACTAATTCAGAAATTTATGTACTAATGTTAGAGTCGCAGATATCAAGATCGGTTGTTTGGGATTCAGATTCACTTGGTTGAGTCTTTTCTGGACCATATGTATATTGTGAGTCATCTATTTCAATGTCAGGTCCAGAGGGCATATAATTTCCTGTCATGGGTGGGGGTACTGCTTGCATTTCACAGGATTTATAAAGCTTTTTATACAAAGGTAGATTTTCAAAATCACTGTCTTTTCCATTAAAGACACTTTGTGAAATTTCATTTTCATAACTCAAATTCCCACAATATCTGTAATCACCATACCCAAGCCCAAATTTATCAGAGGCAGTCATTTGATAATTTATGATTTTACCAAGATTTTTTGAAGAATGATTCCATTTATCTACTATTACCTCTAAGTCATCTTTTTCTTTTTGAGCTTTAGCCAACAAAGTCTTATGGTATGTTAGAACATCTGTTTTATCATCTAAATCTATTTTCATAAATTTGATTTTTTGTTCATACCAAAGTTGACCTTGTTGATGGGCAACTAATTGTGCTTCAACCTTTTTAAGACCTTGAGTATAAGCCTTTATCTCTATACTAGCATCACTAAGTTGCTCTCTCTGAGCATCATATAGTTTTTTAAGATTTGCATAAGACTCTTTACACTCACTTGAACATGAATATACCTGTATTTCAGATCCTGAGTTGTTGTTAGCCATTAAAGCATAATCTTCATCATCTTTTGAATGAGTTGTCCAGTCAATACTTTCTCCATCAACTGTCACTAATGCTTTAGACTCTTCTTTCTTTCCAGTTCTGTTCCCATCTCTATTTCCAGTATTCCATCCATCCCTCCTCCTGTTTTCTTCCTTTGATCTACACTCTCTTGCAAAATGCCCTGTTTTGTGGCAGTTGTAGCATTCCACTTTGGTTTTATCAAAACCAACAGGTTCTTTTGCATCAAATTGTAGCTTTCTTCCAGTCTTCTTGTAGAACTTTTTGATTCTCATTGAGATCATTGCTACTTGCCATTTCAAGTCCATTTCTTCAAGGTCATATTCATCAACTTGGTCTAAGTCCTCATGATCCAATTGAGGACAGCTTGAATGACTTGCAAGCAAGGAATATGATGATGTTGATGTTGATGTTGATGTTTGTTCATGCTTTGTGTTATGACCAGAAGTAATGGGAACACCATAAGCGGTACTAACATCATTAGTACTGCTGGTGTTTTCAGAAACAAATGCTACATTTGGCAAGTTTGAAGATGATGCAGTAGAGCTTTTTACATCATTTTCAAAAACTCTTAAATTGTTGTGTCCTAGTCATCAAAACTGAGGCTCGACCATTCCTGGTATAATAGTCCTCATAAATAAAGGAAACTAGTAACCAAGTAAAGGTAGTAGAACTTTATAAATTTCTTATTTTGCATCTTCAGATAGATACACTGCTCCATGAATCTCTAACTGACTAGAAGAACACTTTGGAAATCTCTCAAAGCCGTTGTAATCCCCATCTGATGTTGGATAAGTGAATCCCTTTAAAACCTGTACAACTAATCACAAGCACGTTCTCTCTGCATCTTTTCTTGGATATCATCCTTTTCCACCAATCTGGATTTGATGGCATTCCACCTTTCTTTTCTGGCACCAAGTTCATCTATGGAATTTAAGCTAGATGATCTTCTGTATGGCCATTAGCAAAGTGGTCCTATCTGTTCCTTTCTCTTTCTCACTGCCACTATATCATCGCTGTTTAGGAGCAAAATTTAATATTGTCCTGATTTATCAGTTGTGACTGACACAGAGACCATTCCCATTTTGGAAAACCTCCCAAATTGATAGTCTGTATGACCAAATATGTTCCATCTATCATAGCCATATATCATATTCACCTTTTGAGATAGGCAGCTTGAAGGTCAGAGACTGTATGAGAGTTAGTTGTGTTAATGTTTGTTGTGTTGATGGTGGAGGTGGTGGAGGTGGATTCTCATCTTGATTTCTCCAGACATGTTTTAGTTCTTTGTTGATTGGGAGAATGAATAACTGGTTTTACTTGTTTCTTCTTATTCAGAGTTTCTCAAAGCTCTGATACCAATTGTGGTTCCTTATAACTGAATGGATCTTTGCAGCCTATAAAGGATGATAGCCAAGATGTATAAATACAAATGACTATGTAGAAACAATGACTATGAATACTATGTGTTAATGGTGGAATCGTTTAACACAGGTACTAAGCAAGAACAATGAACATACTGAATAACCCCTTTATTAATGTGTTCTTGAGGATTACAGATTGCTAACTATGATATTGTATATGATTTGCTAAGCTTGTGTATTCGTCTGTAATCATCTATGTCTAACTATGCCAAAGGTGATCCTTTTATATACTAAGGATAACCCTAAAAGGCTTACATATCTTTTTCTAAAATATCTCATAAATATCTTTTAAATATCTTCTCAACGGTACTAAGTAACTTTCTACTAACGGTACGGACCTAACTAACAGTACGTAATACTTTGTACTGTCGTACTAAGTATAACAGTCACGTACTAACAATTTTCTGTACTTTTCCGGTACTAATCTTAAGAAAACATTAATCCTAACCAATAACATGTTCGAGCTTCAGTGTCATGAAGCTTAAGGAAACGTAATTATGTGTTGCTATAATCGGACGGGAAAATCATATGAAGGTCCAAACTATTATAACTAAACGTCACTGATTGGTTAAAAACTCTTTTTATGTACTGTGAAGTGAAAGCAGTGGACAAACATTCATTTGATCCAAAATATAAGTACATTATTGTGATACAGTGTACATCACAATTACCATACATAAACATTTATGTAACTAATTGTGGTCCAACTATCTTACGTATATTTTTGTGACTATTATAGGTGGTTGACATGGGTCCATACATACTTTGGCAAAACTTTGGTTCAACATTTAAACTTAACAACACGAATGAACTCACCAACTTATAAGTTGACGACATTTAAGCATGATATATTCTCATGTCAAAAAGGTACACGTGCAATGGAGGGGGTGGATACATTGGTGGTCTATTTTCTTCTGGAAGTCAGCAATAAAGAAATACGAGGGCATTACATTTGGGTGATATTTTGTTATGATCTAAAATATTTTCATTGAACAAGTTAAGCCCGATGAGCTTTGTATTAAACCATTCATCAAAACCATGTCCTCATTTTCAAAACGACATAATTAAGAGGGCCCCCCCCCCCCCCCACTTGGGGGGGGGGGGAACGCCGCCCCCCCAAGGAGAGACCCCAACACCCCCCCCACCCCCCCCCCGTTCTCTATACTTGTGCAAAGTACTCATGAAGTAAACACTCCGACATATTCCGCTGCGACCTATTTTAGGGGTGTTATACAAAGGTGAAGTTCTAATGTTTCCAACATTTCAACTCTATCTTTGCAAGACAGCAAATAGTCATACAGAGTAAACTTCTCGAAAGACTTGTTTCAAATTTACAATTGTGAGAAATTGGAATGATATATCGAGTATCATATGTACATTTTCATACTATTGCAAGTACCATAGTATGGAAATGTGACAATACCTTTAATGGGTATTTGAAGTCACCAACATACTTATCTTAGACAGTCATCATTACAGTTTCTTAAAATGTAAAGTATTCTTATTCTTTAATGTGTATTGCAAAATTCTCCTTAGCTAAGCATCTCTAGTTAGCAGATTTATCATAAATGATGAAATCCTACTTCACAAGAATTTGATTATTCTCTGCATCAATGTACACGAACAACACTATGCCTAAAAAAATTCGTCAAAACATTTGTTTAACATCACCTAAATCACTCTCAATTAGACACATTGTTATCAATTACTCAAATACTCTCAATTATATACTGTTGTTTGTTAGCCATCTTGCTCTTGTGCAAAAGTAACAACCAGTCTCACACAACAATCTAAATAAACATGAATGAATCCTTAGTTAAAAACACAAGGTTTCTATCCATGTAATAAATTATCTCAAGTGAACTATACCATTTAAGACTTGCTTCAATGACATGTTGAGTGTTGGACTTAATATATGTTTATTTTAATAAACCTTTATTCCAAGGTCGTTTGTTTTATTTCTTAAATTCTCAAGTGAAGTTTCATTCCAGTCTCAAGGATTAACATCTAGCTTAGATGGAATGAGACCTTCAATATGTTTTACAACATACGAATTTAAGAAAACAACATAGTGCTCCCACTTGATGTCAGGTGTACTCAAGAGTTATCTTAATTTAATCAAAATCATATTGTAATTAAATTCAAGATCTCAGCTCCTAGATGCATGAACTAATCCATACTTGGATTCTTTTATCTTATATACTATATAAAGATTATATAGACTCATAACCCTTTTGATTACACACCGTCCTCGCAAAAGGTAATCATAAAGGAAAGAGTTATAAAACTTAATTGCCATATTCCAAATATAGACTCATAACCCTTTTGATTACGCACCGTCCTCGCGAAGGTAATCATTAAGGAAAGAGTTATGAACCTTAATTTGCCATATTTCAGATTCAAGAAAACATGTATGACAATTAGTTATCTTTATATAATTAATGCGTGTAGAAAAAAAAGATTTAATCGTAGTCAATTGCTTGAGTATGAT
This sequence comes from Tanacetum coccineum, assembly GCA_026074375.1. Lineage (NCBI taxonomy): Eukaryota > Viridiplantae > Streptophyta > Magnoliopsida > Asterales > Asteraceae > Tanacetum > Tanacetum coccineum. The sequence goes on from BQNB010132550.1 coordinate 4,830, forward strand.
TGAAACTCTTATCATAAGCCATGCATCAATATGTATATAAATTTGTCCTTGTGAGCCTTTCTTCAAAAGAAACTCATTCTAACCTCACAGGTTTACTATTTGGTGAAAGATCAATCAAGCTCAAAACATTGATTGTCTTTTAAGGACTGCATCTTATCATTCATAGTTCTAAGACATTTATCTAATTCAAGATGTGATAATGTATCTTAGCAGTTAGCAGGTTTGTTATGATCCTCTAACTTATATCCCTCAGCATTGATATTAAAATATCACTCAAGTAATGAGGCATCCTTGCAGATTTATGAATGAATTTTTGTTTACCCCCATTATACTTTGGTTCGACATTTTCATGTTTAACCTTAGTATGACATCACAAGTGAATTCAGAAGGTTATGTATTTTGATACTTGAATAAATTCAAGAATTGTAGATGCTCCCACTTACACCTTTTGCGTAAGTAGAGCAAAATCTCTCTAAATACTAAGTATTTAAGCAACAATGAATTGTTCTTAATTAGGAAACACAAAACACATTTTAAGTTCTCATCACTATCCGCTTGGTTAATAATATGCTTCTAAAATTTAACAAATTTTAGAACTTTAAATCAAGACATAATGGATTTCACCCGATTTAATCACAAATAGATAATGTCTTGAATACCTTCTAGGTTGGAACTATATTGAGTGTATCCATGACACACACAAATTTCTAACCTTGATAGATTTTGGAGGTAAAGCAATTAAAGTTATCAAAAATCGAACGATATGAATATAGTTTGTTTCAACACATTAGACATACCATAATGATGTGGCATTGTACAAGTATAGGAATTGTGAGACTACATCAAAATTCCTTAGTTAACTGAATTCTCATTAGGTCAAATACTTGCCAATTGGGTCGAGCCAAATTGAATACAAATTATTTTAAAACCAAGTGCATGCTATAGCGTATATTTATTTGAATAGTACAATAACTCTATGTTCATGTGTTTCAAGAAAACAGAACATGTCAAGTATACGTTACAAGTCATTGAATAATTCAAGGACATCATGTTTATGTGTTAACAAGAGAACATAACAATTTTACTACTTACTTTATGTTATGAGTCATTGATAAATTCAAGGACTTTATAATTATGTCTTAACAAGCAAACATAATTATAGTAACTAAAATAGTTATGAACGCAAACTCTTGAGTTCAATAGTAATTTCAAGTTAATTCCATACTTCATAATTATGATTATATAATTAACCATGATTATATTGACTAGAACATTTAGTCAATGTGCTGAAGTAGCTTAATATTATATCTTGACATTTAAAAGTAATAGGGCAACAAACATCTTGTGTGTTTAAGTCCTAGTAGAATTATTAGCTTTCTTACCTTTCAGTCAAGAGAACCAATTATCATATTATTATATGTTGTTCTTTGCACACACTTAAGATTTCTCCCACTTGTGTACGGGACAACATTTTTTAATGTAGACAAACAATACGACAAGTGCTCGATTGTATAAACAATATGCTAGTGTCATAGATATTACAATTAGATTTCAAACCATAACGTTTAATAAAGAATTGTGGATTATTATTCTATAGATAACGGTTCAGTAAGCGACATCAGAAAGGCAACATGTTATCTAATAAAATAAAATGCAATCTTCCTTTAAGCAATGGTCGTTCATATTCAGAAAGTAATGAATTATTTCAAATCAAGCTAGAAATAATATGGACAACTAACAAGGAAATAAATCTTGTAGCTCTGATAGTGAAAAAAATTGTAAACGGACTTAATACTGTTAAGAATATTGTTAAGTCTGTTAGTTAAAGTTAGTAAGATAAGGGAAAGTTATACTGTTAGAAAAAAATTGAAGTTAAGTCTGGTAAGAGCAAGTTAAGTCTGCAGCTATAACTTAGGTCTGGCAGTATAAAAGTTAATAACATGTTATGTCAAAAAGTTAAGTCTGGTTGTAATAGTTATCTCTTAGCGTTATTCTAGGAAGAGATAAGCATTATCTCTTAACGCGTTTAGGGTTCCTTAAGATTATAAAAGGAACGTAGTATAGTATTGTAAAAGATATGAGTTGATTGATCTTTCACAATCAAATAGTAATAGTAATAGCAAATTTAGTATTTTGTTCTTGTGTTCATCTTGGTATAGATATTGATATTCCGCGTCAATATTTGTATTCACGGTTATTGTCTCTCATAGTTTCTTTGGATTTATCTAAAGGACTATAAGTCGTGTAAGGCTCATTTAGATCCTGTTGATAAGGACCTACAAGTGGTATCAGAGCCACCAAAGGGACTTTACACAAGTTTGAACAAAGATCAAAACCTTTATTCCACTAAATCAAGTAGTCATGTCTGCCAACGATGATTTCTCTCTTCATGATGATGAGGAACTTTCTCTTCATGGAAGATGCACTTTGCTGATCTGTACCAGCATCCAACAAAGGAGATGCTCCTGCTAAACCACCACAAATAATCACCACAAATACACTTTCAAATATCAAACTGCCTGTCCTTCAAAAGGATGATTATGATACGTGGGAATGGAGAATGGAAAATTTACATTCAAACATGAGTAATATAAGATAATTAGGATATGGAAAGAAGTCAGAATGGAAACTCAAGAAGCGTGTCACCAAAGGCAATGGGGGGGATGGTGTTGACAGGACTTCCTCCAACCTACACAGGCAGAACCAGGTTGTCTGTATGAAAAAGAAGAAAAGCTAGAACACTACTGCTAATGGCTGTACCAAAAGATCATCACAGACGTTTATCCCATGGCAAGGATATGCCAAAAGAGATCTGAGGCCTCCATCAAGAACAAGGTTTGGTGGCAATGCAAACTCAAAGAAAATGCAAAAAGCGTATTTAAAACAACAATTTGAGGCAATTTCCTATTTCTTCTAAGGAAGCTGGAGTAAAGGGTATGCTAGGTATTCAAAAACTCCTCTCAGCAGTTAGGAAGCCCTATGTGCTATGGTTTCAGATGAAGATGCAAATCACAAGTTCTTGAGGTCCCTTCCTCCTGCGTGGGACAGTTTAGCTATGACAATGAGAACGAAGAAGAATATTGACACACTGTCAATAGATGATTTATACAATAATCTGAGTGTCTTTGAACAAGACATTCAAAAGACATCATCTTCTTCTCTCACATCTGATAATGTGGCTTTTCTATCACAAGCTAAAGCCTCATCAAGCAAGCATAAGCCAAGTCACAACTCAGGAAGTTATAGTTCTTATACCACTTCCTCTTCCAAAGCAACACCAACTGCTACTCCTGGTCTTGCTGATGAAGTTATCCATTCCTTTCTAGCCACAAATGCTGATGATGTGGATTTGATACATGAAGACCTAGATCAAATTGATGATCTGGATTTGGAAGAGATGGATATAAATTGGCAAATTGCTATGACTGCTATTAAGATTAAGAAGTTCTACAAGAAGACAGGTAGAAGGCCAAGAGTGGATGGAAAAATGCATGTGGCATTTGATAAAAGAAAAGTTGAGTGTTTCAATTGCCATAATACTGGGCACTTTGCTAGGGAGTGCAAGTTTAAAGGTACAAAAGATGGAAGCAGGCAGGAAGCAAGTAGAGGTCAAGATTTCAAGCCAGTGAGAACTGAAAAGGAAGCCTTGATGACCATTGATGAAGGTCAAATCAATTGGGTAGACACCATTCACATTGGGCTTAACCCAGTATTAACTTACAGAACAGTGCTAGTTATTTTCTGTTGTCTGTTAACATTTTGGTCTAGCAGTACTAAATTGTTAGTGCCCGCTAGCTTTAGCAGTATTTACTGGATTAATTTCAAGTTTCATGTTGTGTCCTGCTAAGGAACAATTGATTTTATTTATTTATACTTTGAAAATTCGTTCTTGTTGACTTTTCCCAATCATTGTTACCATTACCATTAGACATTATTTGTTTGTTTAGTTCATCTTGTTTAGCCAATTTTACATGATAATCACAATCTCTTATTAAATGACTAAAACTACCACAGACAAAACATGCTCTTTCAGTAAACCCATGCCCCAACTCTTTGTTGTTAACCTTAGGTTTTTGACTATGTGTAGATTGATGCTTAACATTTTCCCTATGAGTTTTTACATGCTTGTTAGCAAAACTAGGTGTGTCAAGTCCTTTAGTTTGTACATACACACACTCATCATCACTATCTGATTCATACTCCTCAATGATAGGAGCATCAGACCATAACTTAGGTTGAACTTCTATATTTGATTCATTGACAACTGGTTCAGACACTAATTCAGAAGGTCTGTACTATGTTATGAGTTACAGGTATCTAGTTCAGTGTTTGGGATTCAGATTCACTTGGTTGAAGTCTTTTCTGGGACCATTTCGGATATTGTGAGTCATCTATTTCAATGTCAGGTCCAGAGGGCAAATAATTTCCTGTCATGGGTGGAGGTACTGCTTGCATTTCACAAGTTTTATCAATCCTTTTATGTAAAGGTGGATTTTCAAAATCACCTTTATTGCTCTTAAAGACACTTTGGAAAACTTCATTTTCTAATAACTCAAATTCCCCATATCTATCTGTAATCACAATACCGGCCCAAATTTATCCCTGGCCATATATGATGATTACAATTTAACCAAGATTTTTTGAAGAATGATTCCATTTGGTCACTATCACTTCTCTAATCATCTTTTTCTTTTTGAGCATAGCAAAACAAATTCTTATGGTATGTTGTGAACAATCTGTTTTTCTTCTAAATCTATTTTCATAAATTTGATTTTTTGTTCATACAAAGTTGACCTTGTTGAGGGCAAACTAAATGTGCTCAACTTTCTTAAGACACTTGAGTATATGCCATTATTTCTTACACTAGCACACTAGTGCTCTCTATGAGCAATTTATAGTCTTTTAGGTAGTAGAAGACTCTTTACACTCATTTGAACAAATGTTACATGTGTGTCTGATCCGAGCTGTTGCTAGCATGAAAGATAATCTTCATTATTTTCATAATGGAGTTGTCCAGTCAAAAAACACCTTTCTCATAACTGTCACCATTTGCTTTAGATTCTTCTTTCTTTCCGTTTGCTTCCCATTTTTATTTCCAGGAATTCCATCATCTCTCCTTCTGTTATCTTCCTTTTGTCTCTACACTCTCTTTGCAAAACTGCCCTGTTTGTGGCAGTTGTAGGCATTCAACTTTGGTTTTGTCAAAACCAACAGGTTCTTTTGCATCAAAACTGTAGCTTTCTACCCAGTCTTCTTCCTTTTCCTTCATTCATTTTTATTGATAGAACTTCTTTATTCTCATGGAGTTATTGCCACTTGCCAATTTTAAGTCTCCATTCTACAATGTTTCATATCTTCAACTTGGTCTAAGTCCTTGATCCAATTGAAGGACAATACTTGATTGACTTGCAAGCAAGGTGTGATATTGATGATGTTTGTTCAAGCTTTGATTTATGGACTAGAATTAATTGGAACCCCATAAGCGGTACTAACTTCTTAGTACTGTTTTGTGTTTTCAGAAATGAATGTTATATTTTGCAAAGTTGGAAGATGATTGGCAGTAGACCTTTTACATCATTTCAAAGGACTCTTAGATTGTTGTACAAGTCATCAAAACTGAGATGCTCATACCTGGTTTGTTCCTCAATAATTAAAGCAATTGTACCAAGCAGAAGGTAGAGTCTTAGAATTTCTGATTTGCATCTTCATTAGATCCACCTGCTCCATGAATCTCTAGCTGACTGGAGAGGACTTGAAATCTCTATCGCATTGTGAATCCCATCTGTGTTGGAAACAGTGAAATCCTGCAAACTGTTGCTTCAAGATGTACTTCCTGCATCTTTTGGATTCATCTTACCCCAAATCTTGATTTGATAGCATTCACATTTCTTTGCATTAGTCCTCTTATGGAATTTAGCTAGATGATCTTCTGGACTGGCCATTAGCAAGGTGGTCCTCGCTTTTCTTTCTCTTTCTCTGGCCACTACTTCTTCTCCTGTTTTAGGAGGCAAAATTTTAATTTGTCCTGTTGTATCAGTTGTGACTGATACAGGACCATTTCCATTTTGGATTACCTCCCAAATTGGATAGTCTGTATGAGCCAAATAGTGTTCCAACTTCATAGCCCATATATCATATTCTCCCTTTTTGAGAATAGGGAGCTTGATGGTTGAGACTGTATGAGGAGTTTGTTGTGTTGGTGTTTGTTGTTGTGTTGGTTGTGGAGGTGGTGGTGGTGGATTTTCATCTTGTGTTCCAGACATGTTTAGTTTTGTTGGTTGGAGATGAATAACTGGTTTTATCTGTTCTTCTTATTCAGAGTTTCTCAAAGGCTCTGATACCACTTGAAGGTCCTTGTACAAAACTGTAATGGATCTTTGCAGCCTATAAAGGATGATAGCCAAGATGTATAAATACAAATTACTATGTAGAAACAATGACTATGAATACAATATGTTAATGCGGAATCTTAACACAGGTACTAAGAAGAACAATGAACAACTGAATAACAACTTTGTTAAAGTGTTCTTGAAGTTACAGATTGCATAACTATGATACCCCTATGGTTCTGTATAATCTTGTGTCAGAAGTCTTATGAATCACACACCGTATCTCTATCTATGCCTAAGGTTCCTTTTTATATCAAGGATAACCTAAAAGGCCTTACTATCTTTTTCTAAATATCTCATAATATCTTTTAAATATCTTCTCATACGGTACTAAACAAAAACTTTTCTACTAACGGTACTACTAACTATCTAGTACTAAACTATTTTGTACTGTCGGGTACTAAGTATAACTGACAGTACTAACTATTTGTACTGTCGGTACTAAGTTAAGAAAACATTAATCCTAACAGTCCGCATACTCTGACAATCGTCAAGAAAACTCAAGGTATACGGAAAAACATTCTGAAAGCGAAGACAGTGGAGGGGGACACTGGAAGTCTAAATCACAAAAGCAAAAGCCCATTATTGAAGAGTGACGACCTCTCTAAGCCCTGGGTATGTGCCGAGACTGATCGTTCACGTTCTGGATTCGCCAATTCTCAACTTCCAAAAACCCCGTATGCTAGTCATTTAAAAACGTATGACGGAAGTGGAGATTCGGAAGATCACTTAAAAATCTTCCAGGTCGCGGCAAAGACGGAAAGATGGGTCATGCCAACATGGTGTCATATGTTTAACTCCACACTTACTGGGAACGCTCGGGTATGGTTTGACGATCTTCCTCCAGAGTCTATAGACAGTTACGATGACCTGAGGGAAGCGTTCTTGAAGAATTACCTCCAACAGAAAAAATGCATCAGAGACCCTATAGTACTCCATAACATCAAGAAAAGAGATGGGGAATCTACAGAAGACTTCATACAAAGATACAAGTCGGAGAGCAAAAACGTCAAGGGTGCGCCGGAATGCATGAGAATCTCCGGATTCGTGCACGGAATCACCAATCCTGAGCTTATCAAAAGATTCCATGAGAAAATTCCAAAAACAGTAGATGAAATGATGCAAGTGGCCACATCTTTCCTTCAAGGGCAGGAGGCTGCTTTAAATCAAGAAAGGAAGAAAACCCTCTCGACATGGAAACACCAGGAAGGAAGTCACAAGCAAAATTTCAAAAAAGGAGGAAGCTTCCGCATCCAACGTAAGCAAGAAAAGAGGCCGGACAGATTCACACTCCTTACAAAAACCCCGAGGGAGATTCTGGCCTTAGAAAAAGGAAAATTCAAAACCCCACCTCCGATGACAACTCCGGTTGAAAAACGGAATGCAAACAAGTTTTGCGAATTCCACGGAGAAGTAGGGCACAACACGGATGAATGCAACCATCTAAGGAAGCAAATTGAGGACATGCTAAAAGCCGGGAAGCTGTCACATTTAATCAAGGAGTTAAAACAAAACAGCGGGAAAGACCTGCAGAAAAAGAAAGGAGAGCCACACGGAAAAGAAAAACCTCAAGCAATCTTAATGATTCAGCCGTGGCAAAAGGCAGTAAGGCAGAAGATAACTCAAAGTTTCTCACCCGACCTCAAAATATCATTCCCGTCTCTGGGGGACGATGAAGGAGCAGAAGGCCCCCTAATAATAGAAGCAGAGATTGGAGGTCACCAAGTGCACCGCATGTGTATTGACGAAGGATCATCATTTAAGATACTATATGAGCACTGCTTTAATCGACTCCGTCTGGAAATAAGAAATCAAATGGTCATGGCCGCAACTTCGCTAGTAGGATTCAGCGGTGAGATAAAATGGCCATTAGGACAAATAACACTTTTGGTGAAACTTGGGGATGATGAACATTCAACATCAACATGGATGGAATTCATGGTGGTGAAATCAACGTCTTCGTATAACGGAATCATTGGAAGGCCGGGGTTGCGAAAAATGAAAGCAGTCACATCAACAACGCACGAGATGATAAAGTTCCTGGTTATGGGAGAGACACTTACGCTAAGGAGTAGTAAAATCATTCCCATTGAATGTGTGATGGTCTCCAGACCAGAAGACCAACCCCCTCCGGTGAACAAAGTAGAAGAAGAAAGGATTAAAGTGGCAATCAATCCGGAACACACAGAGCAGACAGTGATGATTGGCTCTAATCTCACGGAAAGAGCCCGAGCCAAACTGTGTGACCTACTCCAGCGTAATGTGGATGTATTCGCTTGGACCCCCAAAGATATGACGGGCGTCCCAAGGCACGTAGCGGAACATAGGTTAAATGTACGAGAAGGTTGCCAACCAATCAGGCAGAAGAAAAGAGGTCAAGCGGCAGAAAGAAATATAGCAATTAATGAGGAGGTCAGTAAACTTGTGACCGCTGGAATCATGAGGGAAGTTCACTACCACGATTGGCTCTCCAACCCGGTGATGGTAAAGAAACATGATGACAGTTGGAGAATGTGTGTTGACTTTAAGGACCTCAATAAAGCATGCCCCAAGGACGGATACCCCCTGCCGGAAATAGACTGGAAGGTCGAATCCCTATGCGGATTTCCTTTCAAATACTTTCTGGACGCGTACAAGGGGTATCACCAAATACAAATGGCGAGGAAGACGGAAGAAAAAACCGCGTTCATACTAAAACCAAGGTAGTTCTTGTTACACGAAAATGCCTTTCGGTTTAAGAAACGCTGGAGCAACCTACCAGCGACTAGTGGACAGGGCATTCCACGGACAAATTGGTAGAAACCTTGAAGTATATGTGGATGACTTGGTCATTAAAAGCCACACGGAGGATGAAGTCGTCCGCGACATAGAAGAGACATTCAGAACCCTCAGGAAAATCAATATGAAATTGAACCCAAAGAAGTGCACTTTTGGAGTTGAAGAAGGAATGTTCCTAGGATACCAAGTCAACACTAAGGGCATTAAGATATGCCCTGACAAAGTAGACGCTGTGCTAAGCCTCCAATCACCAAAATGCCTAAAAGATGTGCAGAAATTAAACGGGAAGCTAGCAAGCCTAAACAGGTTTTTAGCAAAATCCGCAGAAAAAAAATTTTTTTCTGTTACCATTCTTAAACGTGAAGAAATGCACAAAGAAAGTGATTTTCCTATGGGACAGAAGAAGCGGAGTCCGCATTCAAGCAAATGAAGGAGCTCATAGCAAAACTACCCAAGCTCATCGCGCCTGAAGAAAAGGAGGAACTTATTATCTATCTAGCAGCATCTAAGGAAGCGGTTAGTGTTGTGTTGATGACAGAAAGAGAGGCCAAACAAATGCCAATATACTTTGTCAGTCGAGCGCTAAGGGGTCCGGAAGTAAACTACACTTCCATGGAAAAATTAGTGCTAGCACTAGTACATGCAAGCAAAAGGCTAAGAAAGATACTTCCAAGCATACCCAATCGTAGTAATAACGGATCAACCAATCAAAAAAACATACATAAACCCTGAAGTTGCTGGTAGGATGCAAAGTGGAGCATAAAGCTACGAGAGAAGAATTTGGCATATATTATAGGCCGAGGATATCTGTTAAAGGGCAAGCGCTAGCCGATTTTATCGTGGAAAGACCAGAAGAAGAAAACCCGGACGCTTCCGCAAAGGAGAAAGAACCGCTCCTGGCACAATGGATCATGTTCACGGACGGTTCGTGTAACACTCCCAAAATCAGGTAGCAGCGGAATGGTAACAATGGGGTGCTACTGCAAAGTACAAAAAATCAAGATATTCAGGAAACGACCATAAATTGGACGTTTAAGATATGATTTTCATTTGATGCCATAGCAAAATATCAGAGTTTAATACATTAGGTCCATAAGTTTTGAAAAGTCATACACCTTTCTTAATTAAACATACGCTTTCATAATACCAATACCGATGGACTTAAGTTTTAAGGATATAAAAGATTCATAAACTTTAGATAAAACACAGAATCCCGTCTTCATTGAATATCCGCCACGGCTCAGTCCAATCTTACAACTCTAGGACCTGAAATTACAATGCTAAATGTCAACACATAGGTTGAGTGAAATCATAGGTTTATCAGTAAAAGGGGGGGACCACAAGATCGAAGTAATTGTAGACTCTGAAACACATTCAGTAGTCCAAAACGTTTATTATTGCACTAAGCTCATGACACCGAAGCCTTAACTAGATTTTTTGCCCCAATCGGAATATAGGATGCTTGCCAACACCCTAACATCTCTCAATGTTAAATGCACCCGATCAAACTAGTGACCCAAGTAAGGGTGGGGGTTGTTAGTCCGTTGATCTAGCCTTAACACCAGACGCTCACTATAATAGCAATTAACGGTTCATGATAATAGGGATCTTCACTGGCCATTAAGGTAAACTTGGCATTAATAATCAGGCAGTAATCTGGATAGCATACACTTGAAAATACACGTGTGTCCATAAGTATAAACAACAATGTAATTCACCCGTGATTTGTAAAACAATTGTTAGAAGGGGCTATGTAAAACTGCACCTTGAGTGAATGGAAATCAACAAAGTATTCAAAATGGAACAAAAATGCGTCACGAAGGAATCGAAGGTAACTAATACAATATAGGTCGATAAGTTACCAAGTACTTGAATTAATCTTATGTTGTTATTCGTATATCGTTCGGGCTATCATAATAAAGGAGGTATGGACATGACGTTCGAGGTAGTTTGGACACTTTAATCGTAAATCCAACAATCGTCGAATCGCCATCCGAAGAGGCCTCATTATGAAACTCCCTAGTAATATAGTACTTTGATAAACACATAAAATATTCTATATAGCTCATTCACCAACTAATGGTTTTGGAAAAATTGTGTTTAACAAGTTAAAACGTTTATAATTATCGTTTTAGTAAAACTGGCGTAACTTTCGCGTTTTAAACCCGATTCTCGCGTTTCTTATGCCCATCTTTTCGTATCAAGACGAGTTATCATAAATTGATATTTTCGAATTTCGGACCTACTGGGGGCTTTTTTTTTTTTTTTGGGGAAACCCGTAAAAAATCTGTTCACATCAGACGTATGTATATTTTTATCCCATTTTAATTGTCGTAAAAACCCGGTTGATTAAACGTCGTATTAAATTCGTTATAGCTCCGTTTTTATAATGATTTCTTTCGAGGACGTTCTCGATTTGAAGTTTATATTTTTATGAGGTTGACAAAAATATAACTTTCCTGTCATGAATAGTAACTTTTATAAAAAGAGGTTTTATAAATGTATTAATTGTCGGAAACTTGCGAATTCATAACTTGTTAGTTTATTATGAAAAAATTACGATTATTATCATTTGGAATCCAAAAATATTGTTTTTTTTGTTAAAAATATTATATAATAACCTTGCTGTTTATAATTTTTTATAAAATGTTTTTATAAAAATTACTTGCGACTTGTTTATTAATGTATTATAACTCGTTTTAGCGTCATTGTTCGTTATTATTAATCCTTAGGTTACAAGGTTTCTTACTTTTTTGGAATCGTCGTGAAATGTATTATCTTGTAAAAATATAAAATGTGATATGTTAAAATTCGAATTTTGGGCACAGAATTTGCTTGAGTTTTTGTTGAATCCTTTTTTTGATCTTTTCTTTATACTTTACTATTTTTGTATTTTTACCACATGGTTATATATCATATATATGATATATCATCCTTTTATTGCACGTATTGTCCATATTAGCCTTATGTGTCCAAGTTACCAATGTTAACAATTCCATTAACATACTTTAAAACCATAACTTACTTAAGTAACCCTAATTTACCCATAATCATCTTTACACCAAAATAGCTTGATACAATATTTTCTCATCCTTTTTAACATAATGTAAGTAATAACACCACATGTATATGAGTGTGTAAAATGATCATTTCAAGTATAAAACTTCATTTTCATGAATAAAACCTAAATGGTGATATAATGATAAAATACAATAACCATGTGCATAAAAATGAAAATTATAAAAACATAAAGAGTTCAAGTGGACCTTATGAGGTATGATGATGATGATGTACAAGTACTAAACCCTTGTTTAGCCACAAAAACCAAGCTTGCACTTAATAAACCCTAGCTTTCCTTAATAGAACCCTAACTCTTTTTACCTTTTGAAATACTTGAAATGGTGATTTCAATGCTTGAAAAGCCTTAGTTATCTTAGAATAGGTGTATATAGAGTGTATGGATTGTAGAAAATTTTATGGGTTTGGTTAAAGGGGTGCTTGTTTGCCGTAGCATATAGAGAGGGTAAGGAGGTGATTTTGTTTGATTTTTGGTCAAGTGTTAATGTTATGAGTCTTTCCTTTGTTACTTGCACAATGTATAAGTAGTAAACATGTTAGGTTAGTCAAGGGGACATAAAAGAGTCTTAGGAATGGCCATGGTCCTAGTCTTTGGTCAAGGTATGGTAGGAATGGTGCCATTTATGAAGTATGGTGTCTAATTTGACCAAGTTGCAAGTTTAAACTAAATTTTCATGTATACTAGTTAAGTTAACTAGGGTTAAGTTAAAGGAAAATATCTAAAAGATATTTTTGATAAATATCTAACAAATATCTAAAAAAATATCTAACAAATATCTAAAAAAATATCTAACAAATATCTAAAAAAATATCTAGGGTTATTTAGGGCATATTTAGTGATTTGTGATTTCTGGGTTCGCCTAAACGCGTTTTTATTACGAAACGTAAACGTTTTACGTAACCGACAAAAATAAAATATAAAAAGTTCATTACTACTTTCCTAAAAGTAGTATATGGCTTGCTTGACGAATACTTTAATTCGTTTGGTGTCCGTTTACATTAATCGTTGATTTTTAGTTTACGCGATGTAACCTAATACTTAATATTAAAAGCGAACTCGTACGAAAAAAAAATACGGAATGTTACAGTCTCCTCCGGTTAGAAGAGCCTTGTCCTCAATGCTTAAGTTGCGGCACTTGAGGAAAGTACGGATTCAGAGAAGAGATTCGGATATTTCTTCCGGAATTGGTCTTCACGTTTCCAAGTATACTCAGCTCCTTGCCAAGAGTTCCAACGTACTTTGACCAATGGGATTCTTCTTCGCTTTAGCTTCTTCACATCTCGTTCCACTATCTCAATAGGTTCTTCGACAAATCGCAGATTTTCATCAATCTCGATCTCATCCAAAGGCACTTGAACATCTGGCTCGGCCAAACATTTCTTGAGGTTTGACACATGAAACGTGTCGTGAACACAACTTAGCTCCTGGGGTAACTTCAGCCGATAAGCCACCGATGATTTCAAATGGTCCGACATATCGTGGTGCTAGTTTTCCTTTCTTACCAAATCGTACCACTCCCTTCCATGGAGAT
>BQNB010132551.1:0-13691 GCA_026074375.1 Tanacetum coccineum
ATGGTACGATTCCATGTGAATCAAACTTGTTCCAGTAAATGAATTGATGGCTCAATCAAAAAGATAGTAACTATCTAATTTACTCATATCGTGTTGTCTACTTAGAGACGTTTTGGTATTGAGAACAACCAAGTACAGTGAATCTAATGCATACGCGTTAGATGATCTAACACTTTGAGCTAGAAACCCTGTCAAGGAGGTTCTTCCAAAATTGAACCTACTTGATCACAGGTATAGTATTTATACTATAAAATGGTCCTTAAGGAACCGAAGGTTAATGCAACCGAATCTCGACGAATGACAAATCCATATTCGTCCATATCTGCTGTTTATCACTAAATTTAAAATGCATGTTCAAACGACGGTGTTGTAGTCTCATTCCAGCAAAGTCAGATTCATTATCACATGCTCATGCTTAAACTGCAAAGACATACTATAAGCATCAAGATTCAAGAATCAAGAAAGCTCAAGTATTAAAGACAAAGACTTCCGCAAACTCTGATAAACAAGATCTTCCTTAAAGATATAAAGATTATCAAGATAAAGATTGTCAAGGGAGATTGTTAGCAAGCTTTCAAGATGATGCATAGTATGAGCATATTGGTCAATGACGCAAGATCGCAAGATGGCAAAGACGATAAAGACAAGCAAGGAAAAGATTTAAAGATCTCAAACGTAAAGACAAAGTCGAAAGACAATGACAAAGGCTCAAGATCAAAGATCACACAGCACGAAGGAACAAGCCTACAACATAATAAATACCAAGAACAAGACTCAAGAACTCAATGTCAAAGCAATATCGAGAAGTCCAAGACCATGATATAACTGTGAACATGGAAGCTCGGAATCCATCAGAAACTAAGCTTCGGGGAGATTGTTAGCCTTAAAATATCGAGTCAAACAAGGAAGCTCGTTTTAAGGTTCAAGACCTCGCTTCGGGGGAGATTGTTAGCCTCAAAATATTGAGTCAAACAAGGAAGCTCTGTCACTCAACGAGGAAGCTTCGGTCTTTAATTAATTATATGTTGTAATAGGCTAGAAATGGTAAATGGGCTCATTAATTAATCTAATATTGTATGTGTATCGGGCTAAAGCCCAAATCAATCCCGAGCCCATCCCACCTAGAAAGCCCACACGTCTCACTTAAGTGAAGTGGGTATATAAACCCTTTTCCACCAAGGAAATGGGTATATAAACCCTTTTCCACCAAGGAAAAGGGTGTTGGTCTCATTTGTTTCACACACTTAGAAATCAACCATCTCTTTATTTTCTCTCTACTTTATCTCTTTTGTTTCTCTCTCTAAAATTCTTTCATTATCTTCTCATCTTAATTTTCTTGTTCAAATGGTGAAGTGAATGTGATTCTGGGTTCTGACAAGAACATGTTACTCAACAATAACAAGGATCAAGTTACCTTGACCTTGAGGCTACACCACACAAACTAGACATCTACATCTCTTTAGGATACACACACACATACATTTTCTTTTGTGTATGTACATTCAAACTATGTGTCTATGATCTCTTTTATAGAGAGGTCATGACTTACAAATGAAGTTAACATAAAGATATAAAAAGTAAATCTTTTAAACATTAAGAAATATCTTCTGTTATCTTTATCTTCTTAAGGAGATCTTTCAGAATTTTCATCTTTTGATATCTTTGACCAAATCTTCCATAATTCTCCACCAGCTTGCAAAATTCTTTAATGACGATTCTGATCCTTTTGTTTCATTCTTTTGTTCTTTTGTCTCATCAAATCTATAATTCCCAACATAATTTATTTTAAAAATCTTGTTTGACGTGGCTCTGATACCAATTATGGAAAACTAAAAGGGGGGTTGAATAGTTTACCGCTTTTTAATTTAATGTTTATGTTTGTTTATTAAAACTTAGATTTGACTTTTTGTGAATTCAATACTTGCACAATATGAATAATATAAATAAGTAAGAACAAATAAAGAAATAAGAGATAAGAGTTAGAAAGATCAAACCACAACACAAGGATTTATAGTGGTTCGGTTACGAAGCACCTCTTCGCCCTACTCCACTCCTCGAGCACCTAACTCGAGAGTTTTCTTCACTATGTCAACAAACTCCCTTATGGCGGAGAAAACCGTACACAACTTTCGCTTATATCAATTTCCGACACTAAGCTAGATGTCGAGTTCTAATCTTAGCTAGAACCAATCTATCACGACTTCACAACTTCTTCACTACTTTCACGACTTCACAACACAACTTCACAACTACACAACTTCTTCACGCCTTAGTATTCTTCACCACACTACTTCACTACTTCACTTCTACTTTCACACCTAACTATCACAACTTGGATGAATCACTAAGATTCAACTATACTTACAACAATCACCAAGATCTATCTACTACACAACTTTACAAGATTTACAAATGATTTACAAGTTATGATATGGATGCAACAAGATTGCAATACACACTTGAGGTGTAATACTTCTTCACTTGATGATGGAAGTATTCTTCTCTTGCACTTGAGGAATTGAGCTTGGATCACTTGAAAATAAAACTTTATGATTAAATGATCAAATGATTCTAATGAGATGTGTGAGCTGTTTTTGATCAGAAATAATGAGTGCAAAAGGTGAGAAAATAGTGGGGAATAGTCCAGTATTTATAGGACATTCTAGAGGAGCGTCTACTTATGGGCGGTCCCCTTAAATAGGTGGGCGGTCCCCTTAAAGATAAGGGGGCCGCCCGTGTATTTAAGGGGGCCGCCCTAGACTGGGGTTCCCTAGTTTGTCCTTTTGTATAAGAGGAATTTTCTGGAACTTTCTAGCTGTTTTAGGTCTGAAAATTTGAAGTATTCAAAATGCGTTTATTTTGAATATACAGTTCTTTTTAAATTATAAAAAATGTTTTTGTAATGTTTATAAAATTGTTTACAACAATTTTATACAAAGTGTGAGGTTTGAATAAAACGGGGGGGGTGGGGGGTTCATTTTGATTATAAAATCATTAATGCATTTATTTATTCGAACAAATTTCTTAAGTGATAATACTTTCGAAATAAAAATCTTACTACTAATTACTTGTTTTACCAGTTTAATTCTCTAAGCATTGAACTTTTTTATATTTTGTGATTATAAAACTTAAAGATGTGAAAAATATTCATAATGTTTTAGGCATTATTTTATCAACCACATTTTCGTACAACCATCACGGAAATTTCAAGAGAAAATACAACGAATTTTTTAGGAGGCAATAGAGTCTAAGAATGTATATACGTCCTCTCGATGTCCGTTAAGCGACCTTGAATGTTTCCCACTCCCTCCACCTAAGGCATGCAATCATTTTCATCCTCTTTTCCTCCCTTGCTATCCCCGTGCCTCTAGTACCTCCAACCTTGGTTTTTTTTTTCTAGGTATTTGGGTTCTTAAAAAACAAAAACTAACCCTCAGGGCAAAAAATCAACCACACTCCTGTAGAGATCCCATTCAACCCACCTACACATCCGATCTTGAACCCAAATATCGATGTAACCTGCCACACGCTCCTTACTCCACCAGACACGGGTTACCGGAGAGACCAACACTCAATGCCTTAAATGGTGAAAAATATTAATAATGTTTTTAGGCATTATTTCTATCAACACATTCGTACAACACAACGGAAATTTAAGAGAAAATACAACGAGATTTTTTAGAGGAATAGAGTCTAAGAATTGATATCGTCCTCCATGTCGTAAAGGTCTTGATTGGTTTCTCCTCCTCCTAAGGCATGCATCATTCCCCATGATCCAGTACCTCCAACTTGGTTTTTATGGTTTTGGTTCTTTAACTTTAGGCAATCACTCCTGTAGTGCCCTTGATTCCCATATTCATAGCAAGTGAGGTTCCTCTAATTGTTAGCATCAGCCGGACTCCTACAGTCTCGGGTCAAGTGACCAACTCTCTTGCAGTTTGCGCACTTTACAGTGCACTGGCCATTGTAATGAAATTTGCACTTGTTGCACAACGGTAGAGTTCCAGCATACTCCTTCCTTTCACCAGGCCCAACAGTATAAGCTATAGCCACACCTTGCTTCTTGGGAGGTTGTTGTTGAGCTTGGTTGTTGTTATCAAGTTTCCTCTTATTCTCAGCTTGATGTTCAGCAAGAGTGCTAATCTTTTTGTCCATCAGTTCAGTTGCAAATTCAATTGCATCTTGCATTGTCTTAGGATTAGATGCCATCACACTTCCATGAATCATGTCGGGCAAGCCACCGACATACTTCTCGATCTTATCCGACTCTTCAGGAAACATCCTATCACACATCAATGCCAGTTCCTGAAAACGTTGGTTATAGCTTACCACATCGGTACCTTTAACCTTCAGATTCCACATCTCAATCTCCAGCTTCTTAATCTCGCCCCTTGGGCAGTACTTGTCGGTCATCATCTTTTTAGGTTTGTCCAAGTCATTGCATATGCAACATCGTGACCAACAATCCTAACGTGGGAGTTCCACCACGTCAGAGCATTTCCAAGGAGAGTGCATGTAGCAAACTTGGTTTGGTTTCCAACAATGCAGTGGCTTAAGTGTAACACATATTCCTTTCTCTTAAACCATTAAGATAACTCAACGACTCCTTCGGTACCCTTGAAATTAAGTGGTTGACACTTCATGAAGTCTGGGTAAGTGCATTCACGAGTAGGAAGTGTTTGTCTCCTTCCACCAGTTCCCGAACTATGACTGTCATCGCCATTCCTGCTCCTGTCAGCATCACGCGCTGCTAATGCATCAGCAATGCCTTGGTCGATCAATGCTTTAAGCTGGGCATTAGTGACCGGTGTGGTGGTGGTGATTGTTGTGGCTGGTGTTGACCTCGTGGTTCTTTTTGGTGCCATTTTCTTCAAAATCACATGAAAATATAATACCCGTTAGATTTCATAAAATCATAAACGCGACATGACTGCTGTAACAAGCAAAATTAAACTTATATAAGTATATTATATAAGACCAGTAGTAATATACGTACTATAATATAAACACGTATATTAATCATGTAAGCATCTAGTATGACCAACTAATGCAAACAAATAGTGTATATCTGTCCCGTGTAAAACTTTTGTATGATGCAATGTTGTGAAAATGGTTATAGTCCAGCAAAAACATTTAACCTGGTTCTCTATAACCTTGGCTCTTGATACCAATCTGTAAAACCTCCAAAAATGGGTCGCAACGGAATATGTTTTCGGGAGCGTTACTTCATAATACCATTGCTCAAGTCATGAGAGAACGACCTCTAACTGTGTCGTTTGAAAGTAATCTTGTATTGTTTAGACTCCAATGCACATCAAGTATGTCAAGTAGCTTGTTAACCTGAGAAAAACATGCTTAAAAGTGTCAACATAAAGTTGGTGAGTTCATAGGTTTTTGTAAGTATAAATGTTGAACCAAAGTTTTGTAAAGTATGTATGACCATTCCAATCCTTGTATGTTCACAAAATGTATGTATGAATGCTGTAAATCAAGAGTTATAAAGTACGCTTGACCATTTCAATCCCCAAATAGTTACAAAAAGTTACGTATAGTTGGACCACCATTGTTTAAAGTATGTATTGCCACTTTATTCAAGGCAACTTAAATATTCATGTGTGTATAAAACAATGATTACGATTACTCTAAGTTCATGAAACTGCTGCGTAGACTCATATATATGCCACTTTATTCAAGGCACCGTAAATGTTCATGTTCATGTAAATGTCGTGCTCCGCCATGCTATAACGTTCGTCTCCAGTGATAGCTAGTCACCCGAACGGGGCTGTCACACCCGAATAGATCTATTTTATAACATTCGCGCTTACCCTCCAAGTAATTCACAGTCCAATCTGCTTAGTAATCTTAATCATTTGGGTAAAAGTAAAGTAATGTCCTTTTTCAAAAATAAGTGAAATAAGCAATGTATTTCATCCCAAAATAAGTAACGGAGTATGTAGACCAGTTTGTAAAATGAATTGTAAATGCACATGTTATAAATTCAAACCAATCAAGTAAATGAATTTGGTAACAAGTATGATCTTTACGTCACACTCAAAAGTTGTAACGTATATGTAAAACAAGTAAAACGTGGGGCTATAAACTCATCTTGAGTGAATGGATGGTTAATAGATATCAAATGAGTGTATACGTCTCGTGTAGGACCGGAGGCAACCTAATTAATTATAGGCCGTATGAGTACTAAGTACTTATAATAAATACTACATCACAAGTTATAATGTTACATCAATCCAACATATTTGCTTTCGTTTATAGTTAAGAGTGAAACATATTTAAATTCATTTGGTAATATTACCATGTTAAAAAATCAATTTTATACTCGCAAAGTAAAAATAGTATACTTGTCCAATAATTTATTTATTTGTTAAAAAAACACTTGATTTAACGTTTTTATTATTCGTATATTGTTATCGTGTAAGTAGTTTAATCGTCTTGTAAAATAATATTTATAAAGTTAAAAACATGTATAAATATTGTATAAGTGATTCCAAAATGATTCGCAAAATTTTTATTAAAAACGAACCAACACTATTCATGTCAGAAAAAGTATCTAGTTTATAAACTACATATCCGAATATTATGAAAATCGGCAAGTTTATGTAAAATGTCGTTCCGAACAACTTTGTAGTTTTACACTTCGGCTCAATCAGACCTGAAGGCCCTCGAAAGTGAGCTTCAGCAGCTGTTGAAACACTTCATAGTTTCACAGCTTTTACGTATATATTGTCGTATCTTTGAAACGTCGTATCCTACTCGTTTTAACTCCGTTTTTAGCGTTCTTTAAATGCACGGATTCGTGAAGAGGTGAACTATGTTTATAAATCATCCATTGTTATTATAAATGGTTGTGTCGAAATCAGTAGTTCAAAATAAGTTTTATAAAAACACTTTTAGTCATTTAATTATCCTAATCTCGTTGTACTAGCATAACTTCTTTGTTATACTTGTATTTTCATGTTCTTTCTATTGCTTACGATGATTGTGAAGTGTGCTATCATAGCAAAACATGTCTTGGAATTTATATAAAAAATCGCTAATCTTAGCAGAAAAGTTTCAAAAACATGTCCCTTAGTTTTATAATTTATAAAATGTGTTTTTTATTCTATAACTTGTTTACTTTTGTCCAAAACTTTCTAGGTAATCCTTGTATACATTGTTGTTTTACATACTGAGAGTCCTAGTCATGGTCCAAATGATTGTCCAAGATGTATGTCCTTAGATAATATATCTCACATTTATTTTATAACACATGAAAAACTAAAAGCTAGGTGGTGACTTAATCATATATAACTAGTATGTAAAACTCGCGTATTAAGAAGAAATGAAAAGCTTTGTGTTTGATGACTTAAAAGTGCAGATGATGAAGAATAACAAGATCAAAAATCAAAATAAACCTAACCCAAATCTCGAAAACCCTAAGTGAGAACCCTAATGTTTCTTGTTTATATCTTTTGCTAGAATATACAAAGCTTCCAAACCAAACTCCTTAATAATATTTAGCACACTTGAATGGTTGAGATTACTATAAGAACTTATGAAACTCCATTCCTTGGTGTGATAGATTTCAGCCGAATGGGGGTAAAGAAAACAAAGAGGAATGCTTTGAGTTTGCTAGTGAATAAGTGTGAGTGTAAGACTAGTATTGCCCACTATTCATACTAAAAGAAAGTTTTGAACTCTATTTGTTAAAAACCATGTTATACAGTGAGTTGGTGGGGCCGGTTTTACAAGGAAAGCCCATCATGGAAAAAAATGGATCTAACGAGTCTTCACAGGCTATTCATGTTGTGTGATAAGAAATTTGTTGTGCTCCATGTTTCTTGTTGCCGTGTTTTTAGGGGAAAAAGGGGCCTCCAAATTTGCATTGATAACTCATGTGAAATATACTAGGATCACATGTTGTATAACTTAATTTAGTTTATTTTGGTTGTAGTTACATATGATTCTAGAATGAAAATGAATTCTTATCTTGAATCTCTAGGCATGGACGACTAGGTTTGTGTTTTAAATGGGTAGAATTTATTAAATTTTGGTATTAAGGTATTATAATGGGTAATTTGTTGAAGCGTTAGATAAGTTTTGGTGGTTTCTGTGTATGCCTTAAATGTATTTTATTCCGCGGATTGTAAATCCACTTTACGTATCCATAAAAATAATAATAATGTCCTAAGTTAATTAATTATCCTCCAAATAATTATCTAACACTTGCTTGAAGTAAATTTTAATTTGTTTGATGCCCGTTTACGTTGAATGTAATTTTTTTAGTTTACGCAATTTAACTTAACGATTTATTTTAAAATTAATAGGCAATAAAGCGTACTTACAGGAGACTAAAATAAATATGTGAATAAATGTAGTCGTAAAAGCCTAAAAACACGGATTGTTACAATGATAGTCATTAATATTCTCGAGCCTTGTATATGAAAACATAGTTT
Source organism: Tanacetum coccineum (assembly GCA_026074375.1). Lineage (NCBI taxonomy): Eukaryota > Viridiplantae > Streptophyta > Magnoliopsida > Asterales > Asteraceae > Tanacetum > Tanacetum coccineum. The sequence goes on from BQNB010132551.1 coordinate 8,454, forward strand.
ACAGGAATTCATTTAAGCTAATTGGGCCTAAGTGTCGGGCTTTAAGCCCATTTTAATAGGTCGTCCAATAAAAGCCCTTAATTCGACTCACGAGAGACCATACTCTTTGTAGTATAAATACAACCCTCCTAGCATGTTAGGAGGGTGTTGCTTCTTATTTTCTTTCTAGTGGAAGTCACCATTTTTATTTCTTTTATTTCTCTGTCCAGTTCTTTCTCTCTCTAAGATTTTTCTCTTATTTTTGTGTTTGATTGTGAAATGATAGCCTAACAAACCTTAAGCTAAGTAACGACTTTGAATCTAACTTAACTCCACACCTCAATCAAACAAGAACTGTCTGAATTAAGCTAAGAGCATCAATCGTTGTTTTATTACAAACTTATACGTTTTTGTAAAGTACCTGCTCAAATCGTTAAGTTCGTATCAAACAAACGAATGGGGTAATCTATGTTGATTGATGCTGATTAGACGAAGGAGTTTAGGGTACAGTCAAGGCAAGTGAGTAGTTTAGAGAGAAATTGGTAAAGACGATGGGGGGAGGAGGCGTCATATTGCAGAACATTATGTATCTATCGGGAGAGGAGGATCAATCGTTCTTTATACGGTCTTCATCAGAATCCAAAATGGCTTGCACGAAATGAGGCATGAGCCGGTGTAGATTGGCACGAACACTTGTTACTAGTGTAATTAAAAAGGTCGCTTTGCTTGAGGCTGCACTGTATAGCTAATTTATGGAAATTTTGGTTTCTTGTGGACTCACGAAGGTCGATATATTCGTCAAAAGAAAGTTGGAAAGATCAATGTGAAAGAGGAATGAAGAACCTGCTCGCGTTTGACGTTTGGTGCCAAAAGATGTTTTATGACTTCTTCTTCGTACCGTTATGTAAATCGTGAATTAAAGAGATTGGATAAAGTGCTAGTTGCAGAATTTGTAGATGGAGAACAATTTGTTACTAAAGAAAAGAATTGTTGGCCAAATATCGAGGTAAGAACTACATGGGATAGAAAGATTATTAGGGTTTGCATCTCATTTCGACATGGAGGATAGAAGATCGTCGTAACACGAAGATGAAGAAGTAAGAATAAAGGATTCCCAATGTGAATAAGTTGTTTCAAGGCCTAATTGAAGGAAATGCGATGGAATATGATTATTATGGTTTTAGAGTTTGACAAATAGAGTCTTGAATTGAAATTATGCGAGAACGATATTTGTTATGAGTGCGCAAGTCTTATCTGTACAGCCACAAGAGTGTCTATGTACATGTTTTGTAAGAAGGTGTTTTTATTAAGTCTGCGAGTAGTCATGATGAGGTTTTGCAGTGGGTAGTGACCCGGTGGCGGTCCTTATCGCATAGGAAGTGTAAGCGTAGTTTGCTGACATAGTTATAGCTAAATAGCAAGGGTAGGACCAGTTAGTTAGAGGTTTGAACTAGTCGATGTATGATATTGTTAAATAATCTTATAGTTGATATAAAAGAATTTCAAAAGACAGCCCCTGATGTGAAAACATCAAGGATGAACGTGTAGTCGGGCGTATGAGAAGTTGAGGATGATGATCTATGAATCAAAGTTTCTAATGGCAGAATCCAGTGTCAATGATTTGGAGCGTTCAATTTTTTTTATTGATAATTAAAGGTGTTCGGTTCGTTTCTAATGGCCGAATATTGCGTAGACATAGTGTGTGTCCCTTCTCGGAGGCATGGTATTAAAATTTGACCATAAATGCAGTTTGGAGCAACATTGTTTGAAGTTTTCGTTAATTATAGTCATGTGGAAAGACGTTTGTAAAAATTTGGTATCGACTAAGTGATTTTTGTATGTGGTCTGGTTTTTTGACTCCTTTTAAGCAAAGAAATTTGACGTTTGACATGTGTTCAAAAACGATTTCATATTTTAAAGCCATCAACAATAGAAAATCCCAAATTTTTTACTCGTTAAGGTTTGTAGGAAAACGTTTCAATTGTATAAAATTTTTGACCGAAAGACTTCGGGTCGTCCATATTGGTACCATCTCTGGAACCAGAACACTAGGGCGAGCACTATTACCACGGCTGACATGAGGAACTCAGCTTAAGGTTACCACTTTCTCATTAATCCTGTTGTCCTATTTGTAGTCTCTAAAGCCCTAATGGTATATCAGGATGACTAATTGCGACTACGTTGATCAGTGGGTTGTTCCTAGTGCGACTAAGGATGTAATCTAATTCATCGACTTAGAATGCAATGTATTCAGACTTTCTAATAAAGTGAGTAGTGTGGGGGACATGGCATGTGACAACAGTGACATAATAACATAGGGCAACAACTGTGTAGTTGTGTACCCAAATTAGTATATAAAGAAAATATTTCAAAATAGTGTATCCCAAATAGTATAACCAAAATAATATATCCAAGATAATGTATTCAATGTGAGCCGTCCGACAACTTAATGTTAGGACGTATCCAAAATAATGTTTAGTATAGTATTCAAAATAGAAAATAATAGTATAGGCCTGCTTGTATATAAGTAAGCAGTTCCAAAGTATAAGTATGCATGGCGACATATAGAGCATTGCAAGGCAAGCATGTCAGCCAAATATAAGCGATAGTGATCATATAGTAGTATAAGTATAGGTAAGTAAGGCCACATGTGAAGCTTGCAAGGCAAGCATGTAGGCCAAGCATATGCAATAGTGATTAAGTGGTATTAAAGTATAAGTATATATAGCGACATATAAAGCAATGCAAGGCAAGTATGTCTGCTACGTTATAGACTCAGCAATGACCAACATAGCGGTAAACCAAAGGCAAGCATAACGCAGTTTAGAGTAAAGTAGTGTTAAATACTAGGCAATGAAAGTAGTGAAACCTATAGGGCGACATGTAATGTCATGCCAAGGCACGCATTGATTAAAAGCTTGTATAGGAAAATAATGATCATTTGTAGTAAAAAGTAAAGAAAACCGCACTAGTAAAAATCATAAGACAATAAACATAACACAATAAAACAGGTTATTGTACACATAAGGTCAACGTGAATTTCACGGGTGATCTAGCAGTTTTATGTCTGACCTAATACACTGGTTCATAGGAAACTCCCCCATCATTCCATGATCCCTCGTGAATTAGGCATAGTTGATTAGGCCATGCATAATTTAGGAAAAACAATGGAATGCTCAGACTAGTCAACTCTTATCATGTTCGGGATTTTATGAAAACTTTAGTTTTGTTATAATTGGGTTTTTCTTTTAGAAAAACCGGCATTCTCTATAACCTTAGGCTTTGCATTATAATATCTGTCACACTCGCTGGAAAGCAAAAAACACGAGGAGTCGCACGTTTTTCTAAGACTCGCTTTAGATATTTGGATTACACTGTACTTAGTTGAAAGGGAAATTAATTTTACTAATGTTACATAAATACAATTCATATGAAGGAAACATTTGTTCTTTAAATTCATCTTGGCCAATGGATAACTTTGATTTCAAGTACCTTTAATTTGTAAAAAAGAAAAGTTTGTTCACCTGAAAATGATACTCGAAAAGGTCAACATAAATTTGGTGAGCTCGTAGGTTTTGAGTGTAAACCCAGTTGCTGTGCCAGAATTAAAAGTGGGACAATAGTGCAATACAATAGCGGAGTGCAAGCAGTATAAATAGTATTACGTCATAAACATAACAAATCATATCATATCATAGCATTTCAGTCAATTCAATAGTGGCCCAAGCGCTTATGGTTTTCCTAACCTATCAACCATACCAGCTGGATCTACACAGTCGGCTAAGTAGTATTTGAAGAATTAATAACATGGTCATCATAGATAGATCATGTATATAAGCACTCCGTATCATTACGCAATTAATTGCACATATTAATTATTATCCGCAAAAAGCATAAAGATATTTAGCCAAATTAGTAAAACAGTTAAAAAACATTTGCAGTATTCACTTTTCCACAAGGAAATGGTTTTAAAAAGTAGGTCTACGAAAGCTCACATTTAGTAGGATCGAAACAGTAGCTAAGAACATTGATATGATCAAGGAATATCGTGCAAACTGTTCACGGTCGAACGACGCCTTTATACATAGTTGTTCTAATTTAGAGATTCTACCAATATATGAGAATGAATGATGCATATGATGTTTGTTAAAAGGATTTTTTTATTATTGTTTGTAAAAGTTTGTATCAATGTTTGTGTGGAGGGTTGATAAGTTTTCAATCGATGAAAATTATGTCAAAGTACTGTTATTGATCTCTTTTATGTATTATATAATAAAACAAGTAGAAAATCCAAGACTAAATAAGAAGGTAAGTAAATAAGAGATAATTGAATGGGGAGTAAACCAGAGATAAGTAAATTGGAGATAAATAAATGAAAAATAAATAGATAAGAAATAAATGTATAAGATATAAATGAATACAAAATAAATAAGAATTAAACATGTTTCAGAAATTACCCAATACCCTAAGTTTAATTAGATAAGACGTTCTCGATATAAGTGTTAACAATGTTTTAGACACACATATTACATAATATAAGTTATATATAAAACTATACTTTTCGTCTTTTAGTCGGATATGAAAATAATATTTTATTATTTTGTCTTTTTGTCGAGTTTTTTAGAAAATAACTAGTATTATGTTTATAAGTATGTAATTTAGTCTATTTATTTAATTTAAATATAATGTTTAAAATAATGTGATTTCGTCTTTTTGTCGGGTTTTAAGAAAATGGGTTTTACAAAATATTTTCTAAGTGGAAAATGTTTATAAAATTTCGGCATGACCCGTTCATCTATAGTTACTTTCCAAAGTCATAGACTTTATCAAAACACTTTTTCCACGAAATAATCATTTTCTGACAAAATGCCAATTCACCACGTTTAACTTACGTTTTATCAAAACACGTTCCAACGACTAATTTAACTACTTTAAACCAATATTAAACAAATTTGATAAGTCGTTCAATAATCCGTTTTTGTAAGTCATAAATTATTTGATTTCACTCATTGGGCCAATTAGCCCAATGTTAGCCCAAAATCACTAGTTAATTTTTTAGCCCATAAGTTTAGCCCAATACGAGTTTACTAGTTAGCGGAATTATATATAACCGAAATATCCATTGAGTTTAATAAGTTGAAACACTTAAGATTATAAATAAGCTACATATGAAGATAAGTTATATTGTAACACCCCCAAATTGGGTCGCAGCGGAATATGGGTCCGGGGCGTGTTACTTTATGGATCAACAACACAAGA
>BQNB010132553.1:0-18605 GCA_026074375.1 Tanacetum coccineum
TCTCCCCAATTTACAATCCCATCATCCATTGTCAGCAAACCTATCTGATTCTTCTCTTGCTTCCCAACTTCTTAATGTTGATAAAGTGAGTCTTTCTTCTTCTTTCCATCATGTGTCCCCTTTGCTGTACATTCCCTAGCAAAGTGACCAGTATTGTGACAATTGAAGCATTTAAGCTTCTTTTTGTCAAAGCCAATTTGTTCCAAATCTTCATGAAGTAAGTCCAAATCCTCTGATTGTTTGGCAAAGAGGGAATAGATTACTTCATCAGCAAAACCAGCAAGAACTTCTTTTTCAGGAACATTGGTTGAAGAAGTAGAAGGAGTGCAAGTACTGTAGGCACCAGTAAAACCAGACTTAACCTTATTAGTGCTACTTTTGCTTTGTGAAACAAAAGCAACATTTTGAGCACTTGAAGATGTTTTTGAAGCACCTTGAATTTCTTGCTCAAAAACTCTAAGGTTATTGTACAAATCATCAATAGATAAATTGTCAATCTCTGGATTAGTTCTCATTGTCATTGCCAGATTGGACCATGCTGAAGGCAAAGATCTAAGAAACTTATGATTTGCATCCTCTGTTGATACTTCAGCACCATGAGCTTCCAATTGAGAAAGTAACTGTTGAAATCTGTCATATCCCTTTTCTAGCCCTTCTGAATTGGATATTTTAAATGCTTCAAACTGTTGTTTGAAAACAGCCTTCTGCATTTTCTTTGAATTTGCATTACCACCAAACCTAGTTCTGATGGCTTCCCAGATCTCTTTTGCATCATCCATTCCATGAAATCTTCTCATATGTTCTTTGGGAATGGCCATCAGCAAGATATTCTTAGCCTTCCTTTCCTTTTCAACAGCTTGAATCTCTGCAGCAGTAACTGGTGAAAGTACTCGAACAATACCATCCTTTCCAGTTGAAATTCTCTTCTTGGAGTTTCCATTCTGAATTACCTTCCATACTTCATTGTCAATGTACTCAAGGTAATGCTCCATCTCCATAGCCCATATATCATACTCCTCCTTCTTCAGAATTGGGAGTTTGATATTTGAGATAGCAGTTGTTTGAGGAATCACTTGTTGTTGTTGTTTAGGTGCAGCACCAGTGTCTGATGCATCTTCATGGTTTGATTCTTCATCATCACTGAGATGTTGTGAGAACTCATCATTAGCAGGTTGAGACATTTTGTAAAGAATTGTAGGAGAGTGTAGTTTGTGGTTCTAGTGATTCTTCTTTCTCAGAGTCCCTCTACAGGCTCTGATACCACTTGTAGGTCCTTGGTTTAGGATCTATACAGCCTTTGTAAGACGATAGCTAATTTGAATAAATCCAAATCAACTATGAGAGACACTGACTATGAAAATCAAGTGTTAATGCGGAATCTTAACACAAGAATTAAGAAGAACAATAAAACTAATTTGCTATTGATTTCTATTAAGCTCTAATGCTTCTATTGATATTTCAATCACGTACATAACATTGTGCCTTAGGGTTCCTTTTATACACCAAGGAAACCCTAATGGGCTTTACAAACGTGTGAAAGGATAATACATATCCTTTCCTAAGATATCTCCTAACATATCTCTAAGATAACTATTACTATTCTGTTACATAAACAGACTTAACTAGAACAGACTTAACTAAATATGACCAGTACTAACTCTAGTACTGCTACTCTACCAGTACTAACTTTAGTACTGCCAGACTTAACTTAGTACTGCCAGTATTAACTTAGTACTGCCAGAACTAACTATTACTACTAAACTTAACTGTTATACTACCAGTATTAAGTCTTTTACAATCTATTTCCCAACATTTAATGCACAGGTTTGTTAGTGTGCAAGATGAGAAATTATTTACAGGTTGAGGAGATGACATGAAGATTGGACATGTATGGAGATGTCCAAGTAGCCTGGGATAGAGGCTAAAGTCGAACTTAACGACTCTTTAAATAAACAAAAGTCATATCCTTTAATTGTTTTTTGCATTTAGTTGGTTTTGTATATTTCTTGCTTGGTTTTGCAGGGTCTAACAGCAAGGGGCGGAATTCAAAGTCACCTTTTCTCGAAATTGTGTGGAAGATTGCTGCCATTGACGTAACAATCTTAGTTACGCCATAACTAGACTTAATTGAACAACTTCAAAATGATCATCCACATGATTACGGTGTAACCCAATCCATGGTTACGTCGTAATCACCTTCCTGCAAATCATTAAATCGTTTGAAATTTTACAAAACCGTGTATATTGGTAAATGAACTTTGTGGGTATGTTCTCTGGAAACCCTCACGAGACTTCACTCTTGCACTTGGGCCACCAAGTGGTTTAAAAGGCTTGTTGCATACGCTAAATGCAACCGTGATTCCTATAAAAGTGAGTTAGGTTTATTTGTATAGTTTTGTATATTTTGTGCTATTATGCTTTTTGTCCAGGTTTATGCTTTTGGTATTAGTCTTTCTTGCAGTTATACAGGGAATGCACATGGCGAAGTGCTAGGATACTAATCAAGCTGCAAGGAAGCATCCTGAACCGTCCTGGTTAAATGCTATTCGGACGATGAAGAAGTTACATGTGATGATGGATGTTGCTCTAAGAAGAAGACTTGGAGCATTGCTTAGAGCATGTTGTCTCTTCATATCACCGAGCAAATCTAGGGGAGTAATCCGTTCCATTTCTAACCCTTTCTATTTAAATTTTATATGCTTATGTTTGACTCAAGTGGGGGGAAGGGATTAGAAATAAACACCCATTTGATTATACTTGCCTTTATTTTTCTAGTTTATTTTGAAAAATGTTTCATTAATAAAATTTTGACATATTTTTCATTACTTAACTAGTTAAGACTATACTGAGCACACCTACCTTATAATTCCATTGTGTGAGGATAAGCCTTTTCGTTTTCCCCTTATACATAAATTCATTAAAAATGAGTGTGCCGGTGGCTGTAGTAGACTTTAGAACTTAGCCTGGTATATCTTTTCGAGACCACAATAATAAGCATTGCACCTAGTGTAATCGGTGTAGCTGTGATAAAATGCAAATTATAGGATTAACCCCAAATAGCCCATCCATGTTATGTTTGTGTATATTGACTTTTCACACTAATTAGTCGATCCTCCTATTAAACCCCTTGTTGCACTCATCTTTAGTGCAAGATACCCTTAGTACAACCTGTCACACCCCGCTTAGGCGGAAACACGAGGCGTAACATCATGGATATCATTACAACACAATGGTGTCAACAATAGAGAGAACTACATGAAATAGATAAACAAATAAGACATGATGTGTCATGACAATATCTAACACAAGATAATGGAGTCTTGCATTACGATAGCAAAGTCATACCGCAAGGAAACATAAATCCAAGAGTCTAAACAATCAAATAACAACCAAGTATCAAACAATTCAAATGACATAAATAAAATCTCTAGGAGAATGACTCCACATGCAAGCCTATGGTCTCACTAGCCACTCTTCTTAACTTCAACATCCTCAAGATGGTTACCTAAAATTGATGCTTAAAACGTCAACACAAAGGTTGGTGAGAGACATAGGTTTAAGACATAAAAATTAAAGCTTATAAACAATTACTGTGATTAATGCAAACATGACAGGACAATTACTTCACTATCATACCAGCTAGCATGCAAATGTAACCAAAACGAGCATGGGAATGGAACGTGTCACTCGATCCAAAAAATATCAACAATTGGGTAAGAACATTACCCCTGATCCATTAAAACCGTCACTTCACATGGGTAGGAACGTTACCCTCGATCCCAATATCACAACAAATGAGTAGGAACGTTACCCCCGATCCAAATACACATAAGCATTTAGTACGTAACATACAATAGCCAAGTAAAGTCCATACACTTTCAAAATAAAGACACATAATCACAGTAATTAGAACATTTTAAATCCATTTGCATCATTTCCATCCTAATTTAAAAGCGATGTGAAAAGAGGGACTATTAAACATACCTGATGCACAAGCAGCTTCCAAACAATATCAACACAAGCTACACAATACAAACACAAACGTGTTACACGCGACCAAGCTTAAAGCTCAAGTCCATGTAACACTCATATGATGGATGTATAAGGGGTTGATTAACCATCATGGGTCACCCCGACACCATGCCCAACCTTAACCTCCTCATTAACACGTTACATTAGTTAACTATAATTTATTCAAAAATACAGAATTTTAGTGTGTCTTGACTAATTTAAAAACCTTACTTGACGACCTTTATAAATTATACCAAAAATTATCTATGTTCCTTTATGTGTTCTATAACTACCATTTGATTCCCAAAATCCATTTACATGCACAAGTACTCCTAAGAAAATCAAACTTCAAAATAGTCCCAATTCGGACCTACACGCGCACTAAAAAGTTTGGACTTATTAACCATACTTAGACATAAAATTAGAAGTTATCCTTCTCGGGTTTCTTTATAAACATATGAAACTTAACTACTGTAGAAGGGCTAAGCTTAATTCCATTTTTAAGTTAGGGTTTCACCCTCATAAACATGACCTAATTCTGACCCGTATTTACTGTTTTGACCACTTTTGTTGCAAATATTATTTGAATGACTTCCCGACCTGAAAAACCTTCAAGGCTGGATTTTCTAGAAATTAGACTCTTTTGGCTTATTCATAGACTTAAGAAACATATCAATACACGTTTTTATCATCTAGATATCAGTCGTTGAACACAACATAAAATTCTGCTCAACACTAAATCAAGTTTTAATGCAAATCTAACCTAACCAATTGCATGAACATGACCCTAATCAAGCCCTAATCACTATAGCATCATTAAATATCATTAATATTCTGTATTTTTATGAAACCCTAGATCCATCATTGATTTGGTTACATGAATATACAAATCTAACTAAGAAGAACACACTTACCTTGATTACTAGCACCTAAACCACAACTCTTGAATGATTTTTGGATCTAGCAAAATGGCGTATCGTCATATATATTACGCCGTAATCTTTTCATTATGGAAAATAGTATAGTAAGATTGACAACGGGTTACGGCGCAACGCATTATTAATTTACGCCGAAACCAACATTCTCTTTAAAAAAGGACGAGTCGCGTCAAGGAAAGTTACGGCTTAACCGTGTAATTGGTTACGCCGTAAAATCACAGGGACGGAAAGTGTGCATATATTATTAATGTCTCACTTTACACCATATACTCGAGGGACCAAACTCGCCAATACACCAAAGTCTAAATGTAGTATATATACTAAACAAATGAATGCCATATTGATTCATTCCATTCGAATTTAGTGGACAGTCGATCAAAAAGAAGAGCGGAATTTTGAGCAGGCAAGGTGCTTGCTTGGTGTAGGGCAAACCTTCAGTGGTTTGGCCATAGCGTTCGAACTAGGGATCGATAGCACTCAATTGGCACAAATTGTATTCGTACTTCAACATATTATGATCAATTTAATTTAATTATATAATTGATTTATTTTTGATCTAGCAATTTATTTTGTTGATGTTATGATTACTCGTTATGATTTATCGTTTGTTATTTGGCATTTACTTATTTATTATCCATTCGGTTAATATGTCAGGATCTCGTTGTTTTATTGCATTCTTTATTAATTTATATAGTGCATTTAAAAATCTTGATTCCCTGCCTAGGTTTTGATAAAAGGTTAGAGTCGCACACTGAAAGTGTGTATTAGGGTTAAATCCCAAATCCTTGTGCGCCAAGCGATTGAGTTTCCCAAAGTTGACCTATACTCGTAATTCTTCGAACCCCAGACCTAGATGAAGGCACGAGCCCTTAGCAATTAATTCCCGTGACATACGAGCTAACAAGGAAACCACCTGTTAGAATAAGCGTATCTTATAAGTTAAAATAAATCTTAATAACTGTATAACTGAAATAAGGTTAATTCCTCTTTGCTAGTTCATTCGCATCAGTAGACATAGGTTAAGGTGTCAACTATCAAAATTGACCTAAAGTTTCTAGTCCCCAACTAAGATTAACGATAATACATTTGCACTATAGATCATAGTAAAATAATTACGTTTTTTCTTTCTATTTGTTCATCACAATACCAAATCCCCTTTTTGACAAAACAAGGCCATACCACCAAAACAGCTAGACAATAATCTAAAATATTCAAACAAGCTTTCTTTCCTGTTTTCTTAGGTAGATCAATAAAATTAATTAGACGATTAGAGACACAAACTAGTCTTTAGGTCGACACCCGTACTTACCAATCACTACACTATACACGATAGGGTACACTGCTCTTCAGTGCGTAGGAATAGTCGAGGTAGTAAGGGTTTTATAAATGTAAAACCCGACGTAGTTTTTATTTAAAAGAAATTACGCATCATTGACGGATTGGTAACTGGATAGAGATCACCTGAGCTGTCACATCAAAAGAGGATATGACGAGTCAAGAAATCCTTCATAGAAAAGCCAAACACGTCAAATTCTATAGTACAATTATTGTCCCTAGTAAACCGACAGACAAAAATGAGATTTTTAATTATATTGGGGGTAACAAGGACATTATGAAGATGAAAGAGGCGATGAATAAAAGAATAATGATATGGCCAGTGTTGATGACGGGAATAGAATTGTCGTCACCAACGTGAGCAAATGGAAATAAACGTTTATTAAAAATAGTACTTAAATTACTTGCATTAGAATTTAAACGAGAATAAGGACCTGTATCCTGTTCTAAAGTAGATCTGAGAGAGACAATGCTAAAATGCCTTGGCAGCGATGTAGTTAAGCTGGTAAATTAGCAGGCGCAGGTCGAGAATGCCTGAATATGGGACGATCCTGGTAACCGTCTAGAAGGTGCTGACTGGGCTGATTAAGTAGGCTGGTCCGTGAAAACAGTTTGGTTTGATAAAGGGTATTGGGTTGGGCCTGGTAGGCTTTTGAGGAGTGGGTCTGTATGCGTTTGGATAGTAATAGGTTGTAATGGAATGTTGTTGGGTGGGACTTAAGGCGAGGGTTTGGTGTGGGGTAATGGGCAAGAGTATTATTGTGCCTTGACGGTTTGTGTAATTAAACCTGATTGCCAATTGGTGCAATTCGGTGTGATCCAAACTGTCAGACCATGATGGCCATATGAAACCTCGGTTGTTTTAGGTATTAAACCTGCTCGACCACGGTGATCATGGATAAATTTGCAACGGTCCCCGAATTTACACGTACCATTTTGAAAGTGATTACACAATTGTGGTAGACTTGAAGAATTATAGTTTGTGTTGGTATCTTTACGACCTATGATTGTGAGTTTTAGTTTTTTTATTATGAGAAGAGGATGGAGAAAGGAGGACGATATTGAAGAGATTTTAGGCAGAAAAAAATATGACTACTCTGTTTACCATATTGGAGGATAATGATTTCCTTGATTAATTCTCTGCAATGTATCAAATATTTATAGATATAACTATGCAGGCTTCAGCCCGAAGACACTAAAACATATCTAAGGGTTGTTGAATGTAATGTTTAAATGATAATACGAGTACAATGTCCAAGCCCAATTGTGGGCTTGTGGTCCATTAGGTTTTAAGGGTTTTTGATTAGGTGAGCATTATTTGCATGTCTATTCCGTCGTTACGGCCATGTATGTGTGCTTCAGCTGCCTTGTTGGTGTGGTACTTTTGGTGAAAGATTGTAGAATGATCAACCCTAAGCCTGATCATACAAACCCATATTTACCTTTATAAACTTGTTACTCCTTAGCTCTAGTGGTGGAGATGTGTATCCTTGCCAAGCTTATGATAGAATACTCATCATGACCGAGCAATTGAGCAAATTAGTTACATGTTACCACATAGATTAGTTGAGTGATTTGAGTGTTTTCATCTTCCTATTTCGTGAGGTGTTTGGTTGTGTACTTGTAATAGATCAAATAAATGCTTAACGGAAAATGTCCTTAGGGATACATTTTTATAAACTTCTAAAGGCTACTTGAGGACAAGTAGGATTTAAGTGGGGGGATATTTGATGACATCAAATAACGTCTATTTTATAGCATTATTTATCCCATGTAATTAACCCATTTTGTATAATTATTGCAAAGAATTGTTACTTAATCGTTTGTATTTGAGAATTGCAGTAACTATGGAGTACTTAGTGAAGATTAGCAAAAAGGCACATATTTTGGAGCTTAAAACAAAGATATTTTGAAGATTACTGTTCTGACAACCAATACGCCGTATCCATCAAGGAAGATACGTCGTATCTGTGCCTACGCTCATCAAAGACCACGAAGGAAACAAGATCAATACGCCGTATTCAAGATATATAAGGTGAATATTCTGGAAGATATCAAATGTGGTCCTTACTCCAAGAAATCCCCAATACGCCATATCCCACATCGCCCAATACAGCGTATCGACGAGTTTCCAGACTCTATAAATAGACGACCCTAAACTCAGTTTTAGGTATGCAAGTGAATCCCTAAACCACCAAGTCGATCAAGAGACGAATAAAGGAGCCTAGAAGGTCAGAAAAGAGCCTCAAGATCATAGGAAAACTCTTGTAATCGTGGCGCAATCGAATACGCGTTCGAGTAAGGTTTCTTTATTTTATCGTTCATATATCAAACCGTGTGTATTTTTACAATGACTATCGGCTAATACCTTTAGGTATCAGCCATGTTATGAAGATCTAATGTTTGGTTTGTTTATATTGATTGCTTAATTTATCGTTGATTGTTGATTATGTTTGTCACATGATACTCGTCTATGTGCTTTAATATGCGTTCAATCCGTATCTAAGGATATCGCATGTAACTTAACTAGATATAGGATAGTTCTCATAAGTATACGACCTATCATTCAATTGGGTCTAGTCCTACATATTTAATGCGCTGCAACTTTGGTGTTGTTTGGGCATAGGCTAAGAGTCTGGGATAGCTCTCCATATTGCAATTTATATATCTAGAATCATAGGATTACAAATATTGACCTATCTTTGCCCTTTGATTGCGAGATTAGTTGAGCTATAAGGTGAACTTGGTACCAACGAGTACGTTCTAATCAATTGGTAAAGACCAATGTTATAAATAGCGTGAAGCGTGGCGTAGCGGCATAGCCAAGCCTCAAGCTTTAGCGTGAGGCGTTGCGTCATAGCGTTTTTAAGGCGTGACTCAAGGCGGCAAAAAATATTTATAGAGTGGTCAATATTAGTTAGCTACTAGGATTAAAATTGAGTAACGGGGTTACTAAGACCGAATCTCATACAACCCAAAGCATAAATACTTGTAAATAAGCTCAAATCCATGAAATTTTATAAAGCTTCAAAAAAACTCACGCTATAGCGCGCTATATGGCGCCTTATTGCACGCCACGCCTCAAGATGACGCCTTGGCCTGTTTCGTAACGTGGAGGCCACGCCTCGCGCTATAGCGCCGCTATAGCGCGCTACGGCGCCGCTATTTAGAACCCTGGTAAAGACTCGGACAGTGGACTACTAGTAAATAATGAGCCGTTAAGCAGTAAGTGGGTAAAGCCTCTATGAGCTAGGGTTTAACAAGATCACCATTGCCTTAATCCCTAAGATAGATTATAATCAGCAAATAAAAATGCTTTATGCGGATGCTTTAATTGTGACAGAATTAATGTGTCTAGGTCAAAGGAAGAAGTACCACCTAAGTCTAGGAATGATATGCCCTTCGAGATAAGACAATCATTGCACCAATAAACAAACCTGCGTTTTATCATATTATTCATGGTTGATATGTTTTCCTTACATTAGTTCTTGACCATTCCTCTATCGTTTGTTTATCTTCTTGTGTGTGTTTATTGCTTTACTTGTCATCAAAACCTTAGGTTAGATACACAAAATTATGCCAGTCTCTCAGGCTGAAACCCCCCTTTTTGCATTAGTTTTAGGTTTAACTTAGATAACTAAAATACTAATATAATTAGGAATTAACGCTCTCGCTCTTAGTGATCAACACCCTACTTACCACAAAACTCCATTTGACCGGGTACACTGCCCGTTAAAGTGTTGTTTTTAGGTATAGTCGACATAAAATAAATAGTAAAACTTGATACATAAAATACCTACTCATAACGACACATCAGTGAGAATTATGTTCTGGGAAAGTCACATCGAGTCAGTTTCGGTATAGGAAGGCACACTACTTAGGAAGTGATAGACTATGTTCATTCAGACTTATATGGTCTGTCTCAGGTGGAATCATTGGGAGAGTAAGAGGTATTTTTTATCTATTGTTGATGATTATTCCAGGAGGGTGTGGGTTTATATCCTCAGGTTCAAACACAAAGCATTTGGAAAGTTCAAAGAGTGGAAGCAGTTAGTAGAGAATCAGACTGGAGGACGGTTAAGAAGCTACGGCGTCACACCCTGCCAAAGCGGAAACGCGAGGCGCGACGAGAAAGGGAATCATCACAACACTTTGGCGTCTATAAGAGAAACTAAAACATGCATAAAATACAAGGTATAGACACGCAATGTCATGAAAATACCCAAAAACATCAACAAAATCCAAAAGGCGTCTGACATTGAAATGAAGGCAGTTCATGCCAACGTCATGACATGCAAACATTCATACATCCTAACAAGCAAAACAAATAACATTCATCATCCAAAACAAATAACGAAATCTAGATAACTAAACTTCGTCAGCTGCCTACGGTCCATCTAGCCACTTTTCTTAACTTTAATCTCATCCTGCTGAATACATGAAAATGATGCTTATACGCCAACATAATGGTTGGTGAGAAACATAGGTTTTCAGACACTTATATCCAATCAGTTACCAAAACAATTTAACCAATTCTTGCAATTATAAAAAAACAATACGCTTGCACGACAATTATGCTAACTAACAAACAAGCTAGCTCGAGCCATGGACACTCGCAAGTAACCCTCCTGACTAGGCCACACATCAATATCACATGATGTTAGCCTTAATTATATTAAGTCAAACAAGAATGTTATCGGTCTTAGAAAGTCAAACTAGGTCTTGTATTGTAATACACAAACTCCAACATTTCACTTAAACCCTTTTCAAACATATGCTATAAAAATCATTTTATTACAGTGACAAATCAAGTAATCATTCAAAAAATTAGATGTGATTGTTATGAATCATGAATCAATTGTGAAAATATTATTGTACTTTTAAGTAATGAGGTGTTTTAATTGGTTGTATTTAATTAGGTAGGTATGTTTTTAATTGGTTGTACAATGTGAATATATCATTGTACTTTAAAGTAATTTGGTGTTTTAATAAGCGTATTAATTATGTATTAAAAAGTTGTATAGTATGTTTTCCTATGGTTGTAAAATGTGTAGATATGATTGTATATTTATGTAATGGGTATTTTAATTATGAGTATTAACTATGAGTATTAATTATGTACTTGTTTGTATTTAACAGGTATTGATTAAGCTTATAAATTATCATGATTAAATATGATTTTTAATTAAATGAACTCAAACTCTCCTTTTATAGTTACGTTACACTTTGCCCAGAGGGCACCCGTTAGACAAATCCAATTTATAAATACTTTGTGCCGCTTTAAGTCACGCGTTAAAAACTCCATGCCGCCACGGCTCACGTTAAGTTTTGAGGATTGATCATGCCATCACGTCACACCTCACGCAATTTATCTTTTTCGTTAAAAAAGTGAAAAAACATATGAATGACCTTGGTGAAAAAAGTGAAAAAACAGTGTTTTAAAACCCGGGTTGACCTGGTCGGTTAAACCGGTTGAACTATGAACCAGTTAGGTGATTGGAAGCCGGTTTTGAACGAAAAGCCCGATTGAACCGTAAACCAGTGACGTGACCGGGCCGATTAAAAAACCTGTTTTTAAAAGATTGGAAAAAAAACCATATTTTAAGATAGTTGAAACAGATTTTGGCGGTATGCAACCAACAAACAAAAAACATCTTATAAACACAAAGGGATATACTTTTTTCATCTTCTGTGAGGGTTTTATCTTTATCTTGTTTTTTTTTTCATATGTCAAAACCTCAAATGAAACACCAACAAGCAACCTTAACATGGAAACATATTCCTCAACTCCAACCTGAGAACCATAACAACCTTTTTCAATGTCGTCCACGTCGTAATAACGGTTTTGCTAGTGTATCAATGCTGGAGTTTGAACCAACAGCTGCACAGCTGTTGAAACACCCGTTGGCTATCGTTTCGTTGGTTCCTAAAGATGCTGCTGTCTTTGCTGCTGGCGCGCTTTCTGGCGCTGCTGCCCCTACTCCACCCTCCCCCACACACTCCCCAGCCTCCCACCCACCAACCCCACATACCCCCCCCCACCCCGCCGCCCCCCCCCCTTCTGAGGAACCCCCTAGTCGAATTCCCAACCGCCCTCATACCCAGCAGGTTGCGTTCAGTTTTTTTTTAAAACTGCTGTTGTTTGTGTGTGTGTGTGTGTGTTTGAGATCTTTAAGTAGAATAGAGAACATCTAGAGAAATACCCGCCATAAACGGCCCCATATAGTTGTGTGTTTTTGGTGTGCTTTTTGTGTGTGGTGGTGGTTGCTTATTTAAATTACTTACTGTATACGATAAGCAGATAAATAGTTTTTGACAGAGTGCTTACTTTGGATTGCTTATCTGCTTTTGAAAATCCGATAAGCAGATAAGCACTTAAACTAGGCAATTTCAAACACCCTATCTAAGTGGTTAAGCGGTTTTGAGTGATTGGATGAAACTCTATCTACTTATTTTAATGCTTATTTAGTTTCTGAATTGTTTTAAAGTAGATAAACGAGCCTAAACACTATTGAAAGCTGCTTTTCAGAAGGTATAATAAGTACTTAAGATTAGCAAGATTTTTTCTAGCAGAGAAGCAGTTTTGAGTGTTTAGATGAAATTGTTAAATGGGCTAAATGTAGAGAAAATAAGGCCTTAATGTAGAGTAAATAAGCACTTAAAAGTATTATTTAAGCACAACAGTCTCAAATAAGCATGCATTCCCAAACACCCCCTGAATAAGGAAGCGAGAAATGTATTCTGGGAAAAACTTTCGTGTTGTTGATTTTTGGTGCTATATTGCGATGGCTGTTTTATGTTTTGGATAAGTGACCCGTTTTGGTAACGAAAGAGTAACCTTACTGGTTGCTTCAAGGTTCTGTTTCAGTTTGGAAGATATTTGTCACTCATAGTAAAATAAATGTGTTTGTTGCAGACTCACGGTCTAAGGGTTGGGCAAGAAAGTGCAAAGAAAGCAATTGGATTCGTACAGGTGAGTTATAAGTTCATACCGTTACATACTTAACTATGTTTAGTTTTGATATTCGGAAATGAATTGCAGGCCTTTGTATCAGTCGGGAAGCAAGAAGGCCTTAAAGGCTATTGGAAGGGTAACTTTGCTCAGGTGCTAATGAGTCATTCTTTGTCCCCGAAAAATATTTCATAATAGATTTCTCATATATACTTTTTTGCAGGTAGTACGTGTCCTTCCTTATAGCGCTGTCCAGCTGTTTGCTTACGACACCTACAAGGTATGAAAAATTTCACTTCGAAGCTATCCAAGTGATATCAGATATGTTATATATCCAAATGATGAAAGTATACTGTATACGCGCAGAAACTTTTTAGGGGAGCCGATGGCGAACTTTCAATAATCGGAAGATTAGCTGCAGGTGCTTGTGCCGGCATGACTTCAACTTTTGTAAGATTAGTCTTAATAAGCCCTTTATTCTTATAAGCCCATATGTATACCTGTGCTAACTTGGAAGTTTATTTCAGGTGACGTATCCGTTAGACGTCCTCAGATTACGTTTAGCAGTTGATCCCGGTTATCAAACAATGACAGATGTGCGTAACATTCATATTTCAAACATTACTTATGTCAAAATGTTCACAGTTTTTATTCGAGTGTTGCTGCGATTTCAGGTTTGTTTAAAGATGCTAAAAGAGGAAGGATTGGGATCTTTCTATAGGGGTCTTGGACCTTCTCTTATCGGAATAGCCCCATACGTTGCTGTCAACTTTTGCGTTTTTGACCTGTGAGCATATCTCATTTCTGAATCACTTTGAATGTTTGACCAATAAAGTCACGATAATGATAAAAGTGTGTATGAAATCAGGGTAAAGAAGTCGTTGCCAGAAAAGTTTCGGAACAGACCCGAAGCATCAATACTGACAGCGTTCGTGGCAGCTAGCATTGCCACGCTTACGTGCTACCCATTGGATACTGTTAGACGACAAATGCAAATGAGAGGTACACCTTACAAGTCCATTTTGGACGCGATTCCAGGTAAATGATCAACTTGTCATTATATTTTCAAAAAATTTACATGTAAAGAAAACACGTTTAAGCTGTTTTTTTGGATGATCTTGTCTAGCTATTGTCGCTCGTGATGGTGTAGCTGGATTGTACAGGGGTTTTGTACCCAACGCTTTGAAAACCTTACCAAACAGCAGGTCTGATCTGATTACAACCCGGCCATTGGTTTAGTTGCAAAAATAAATGCTGTTTCTTACTTTTTCGTGTTGTTGCAG
This sequence comes from Tanacetum coccineum, assembly GCA_026074375.1. Taxonomy (NCBI): domain Eukaryota; kingdom Viridiplantae; phylum Streptophyta; class Magnoliopsida; order Asterales; family Asteraceae; genus Tanacetum; species Tanacetum coccineum. The sequence goes on from BQNB010132553.1 coordinate 14,520, forward strand.
CATTAAGCTCACTACCTTTGACGCTATGAAACGCTTGTTCTCAGCAAGTGAGATTGCGTTTCAAAGAATCTGGAAGAAAACGCAGTAACAACGCAAAGGCGCAATGCTTGCTTTTTAGATTTACTAATAATTTTAATCTTTTAATTGATAGTCATCACTTTATGTCGCCATGAGTCCCCCCCCCCACAGAGAATAAAGTAGATTCTAGTCAAAAAATCTATTCTTACACACTCTCGCCCCCCCAAAGTCCTCCCTCTCCCATTTCTGTCTCTCGTTATTGATATGAATTCGGATCACCATACCACATCACCGGCCCCCCACACTCATCCATAGGTTTGAATAGCCACGTGAGCTGGTGTAAAATTAGCTTTTTATACTTTTCCCCCCCCCCGCCCCCCCCCCCCCCCCCGCCCCGACCCGTCTCTCACCTGTGTGTTTGCTCCTCGCACTACACTATTTAAGTGCATGGGGCGCGGCACTACCGGTAGAACCAGAACTTAATATCGCGATACAACGATAGCATAAATGTTGTGTGACTAAAGACAGTTATCGACCCAAATTCTCATTTATTACCAATTGTTGCACCATGTTGACATTTGGTTCATGTTACTGCTACGAATTGTCGAATACACTTTTCACTTGAAAACCAGTTGTCACTTTCACTTTTTTTTTATTAACTTTATAAACTTTATTAAATATCCCGTGTTTGGACAATTTCTGAGCAACACGAAACTGTTTAAAAACGACACGAAAAATTAATAGGTGTAGCTTGGTTCTAAATAGATTTTCGGGTCGGGTTTTGGATTCGAATCATCTAACCGTTTATTAAGCATGTCAGGTTCGGGTTCGGAGAAATAAATTACCAGACGATCCCGCCAAACCTGTTTAAGAAATTTTTTTTCTTAAAATAAAAAATTTTAATGTTTTTTTAGAGTAAACTGCAAAATACATCCCTGTGGTTTCAACTTTCTCACATAATACATCCCTGTCAGAAACCATTGGCAGTATACATCCTTCGTTAGGCAAACGTTTGCCACAATACATCCCCGAGGACGAACGATGCAAATATTTTTCCGTTATCTTCTCACGAGGGATGTATTGTGTAAAAAAACCACAGGGATGTATTTTGAAAATATTTTTTTTAATTTTTTTGTTTTTTAATTTTTTTTGTTTTATGATTTTTTTTATTTTTTTATTTTTTAAAGAGTAAATTACATACTTCGAAAAAAAAAGTTTTAAAGTTTTTATAAAAAACTTTGCAGTTTACTCAAATTATATACTTCGAAAAATTTATAAAAAATTTGTACTTCGAAAAAAATATTTATACTTGGAAAAAATATTTTTTTTAAATTTTTTTATAAAATAAAAATTTTATACATCGAAAATTTTTATAAAAGTATTCTTCGAAAATTTTTATAAATTTTTATAAGGATGAAATTTTTATAAGGATGAAATTTTTATAGAATTAACACCAAATTACAAGGATGAAATTTTTATACTTCGAAAATTTTTATAAAAGTATTCTTCCAAATGCTTCGAAAGTATAAAATTTTACAAAAATTTTCGAAGAATACTTTTATAAACATTTTCGAAGTATAAAATTTTTATTTTATAAGAATTTTTAAAAAACATATTTTTTTCGAAGTATAAAATTTTATAAAAAAATTTATAAAAATTTTCGAAGAATACTTTTATAAAAATTTTCGAAGTATAAAATTTTTATTTTATAAAAATTTCTAACGAAATATTTTTTATGAAATATAAAATTTTTATAAAAAATTTTATAAAAATTTTCGAAGAATACTTTTATAAAAATTTTCGATGTATAAAATTTTTATTTTATAAAAAAATTTTAAAAAAATATTTTTTCCAAGTATAAATATTTTTTTCGAAGTACAAATTTTTTATAAATTTTTCGAAGTATATAATTTGAGTAAACTGCAAAGTTTTTTATAAAAACTTTAAAACTTTTTTTTTCGAAGTATGTAATTTACTCTTTAAAAAATAAAAAAATAAAAAAAATCATAAAACAAAAAAAATTAAAAAACAAAAAAATTAAAAAAAATATTTTCAAAATACATCCCTGTGGTTTTTTTACACAATACATCCCTCGTGAGAAGATAACGGAAAAATATTTGCATCGTTCGTCCTCAGGGATGTATTGTGGCAAACGTTTGCCTAACGAATGATGTATATTGCTAATAGTTTCTGACAGAGATGTATTATGTGAGAAAGTTGAAACCACAGGGATGTATTTTGCAGTTTACTCTAAATTTTATTATACGAGTTAAATGGGTTAAACGAGTCGACCCACAAACCCATTTAACTTGTTTAACCCCTGTAATGTGTCAACTTTTGTATATAAAACGAGTTAAATGAGTCAACCTAAAATCCGTTTTCAACCCGTCAACACAAGATATATTCGGGTTATGTGTAAATAGTTTAAGGTTTATATAACCGACCCAATTATTAAACAAGTCAGTTTATTAAACAGTTGTGTGTAAATGGGTGAGTCTAAATAGATTTCGGGTCGGGTTTGGATCGACCCATCTAACCCAGTTTATTAAACAGTTAGGCTCGGGTTGAGAAAAATTAACGGTTCGCCCCATCACGCCGTTGAAGATATTTATATTTCTTAAATAAAAATTAATACCGTAATAATTTATTATACAGGGTTAACTCAGAAATCAGTAACGCGATGTCTATCTCTCTCTCTATATCTCTCTGTAACTATCTCTTGGTAATATAAAAACGAGTTAAATAAGTCCACCTGAAATCTGTGTAACCTAATTAACCCGTCAACCTAAGATATATACGGGTTAAATGGGTCATGTTCGGATTATGTGTAAATAGGTTAAGGTTTATATAACCGACCCAATTATTAAACGGGTCAGATTTAGATTGAGGTTTTCTGACCCGCCAAACTATCAACCCGAAACCTATATGGTAAGTTAAAAACAAAACTACTAAAATGGGCCTATAGTTTAAAAGAGCCCAATACATAACATAGTCACTCTGGTGACTCATTCCAAACTTGTTTTGCTCAGGTGCCTTGGGTATTCTTTCTTTGTTTTGCTTTTGATCTGTCATATTTGTTGGGTTTTGATGTTATTGTAGGTCAATACCTTCATTTTATGTGTTTTGCTAATTTTGAAGTATGCACACCAACTGTTTGATTATTTGTCACTACATATGCTTAGTTTGTTTAAAATTTGATAAATTTAGGATCTTTGTCCCTAGAAATTGTATGTTTTTTAAGGGTGTTTGTATATAAGCCGTGATAGGAACCTATCCCATACTAGGCTCGTATCATAAGTCCAAGTGTAGAACTCACTCAAAAAGCTAGCTTGTTTGAGGAGGGAACACCTAGACTTTATAAACCATCAACCAATGGTCGATGTGGGATCATAACAAGCTGCAACAAACACCCCCTTATTTAAGCGTCTTTTACAAGCATGAATAAAACATCAAAAATGGAATTATCTAAAGCTTAGGGGGGTGTTTGTTTGTTTGTTGAAGCTTATTTATGGGCTTATGAGCTTATCTGTTGTTGGGTTATATTTTCAAAAGCTCATTTTTTCAGCTTATTTTGAAGCTTGTGGGCTTATATAAGCCCATAAGTCCTGGAATAAGCGAAATAATGGAGCTTATGAAATATAAGCCGAAAATAGATAAGCTCATTAGCCCATAAATAAGCTTAAACAAACAAACAAACACCCCCTAAGCTTTAGGAAATTCCGTTTTTGATGTTTTAATCATGCTTGTAATGATGCTAGGCGCTAGTACAGGGAGTTATAGGATTCGACTTTTTATCTATCAATTATGAAATTTTACGTATGACGTGTTGATGGGACCATACATGTATGTTTCGAAACACTAACACAATTGTTCAAATAGTTCAAACTGAGTTAACGCCAAGTTTTGACCTGAGCTTGATTGAATTTTGACCTTGTAGTGAGCAATCAGTCATTGACTGTGTAGCTAGTAATCAGCAATTACTCGTCCTTGTAATCCTCGTTTTACATCGCTGCTTTTAATATGCCATATCTCGTCCAGATGGATTATGTGAAAAAAAGTGCTAGTTAA